>CATQFL010000029.1:135000-141869 GCA_956483635.1 Panzeria rudis | reverse complement strand
TTGCATACATACATGCATACATACATGCATACATACATGCATATATAACATTAAACTCAAATATTTTAGTCTATTAATAATTGCTTTATTACTTTTTTAATTATTGCTTTATTACTTTATTAATAATTGTCTTATTACTAACTAACTCTATTACTGATTAAAAACTAAGCTTATATACTCAAAATAAAAGGGCGTCATGAATGCATGTGCTTAATATTGTGCACTGATCAAATTCCTTTAAGTGCATTGGCACACATCACGAGTAATTTGCTAGTTAAGTGTTAATATAAATAATCCGCGTTTGGTTTCAAAGATCTTAAATTTCATTGATATTTTTATGTCGCCGTTTTATTGCAGCAAAAATATAATTTTCAAGTGGCCTAAATATTCAGCATTCTTTAATGACACATGCATTCATTACACCTCCCCTTTTGAATGAATGGTTTTATAATTGTCTGGACATTTTAAGACCATTTTAAAAATATTGTTGTTATTTTACATATACAATATATATAATATATTTTTTTCGTTTTATATGAAAAATGCGTAATTTTTGGAAAACTTAAAATATGTATGTGTTTTAGTTGGTAAATAGTTTTAGGGGATCCGCCTAACTATAGTTAATCCTTATGAAATAATTTTACTCTATTTTTGTGAACCGTAGAGTTCTTATTATTTTTATTCTTATTACTATATTCTTATCTTCTATTGTAATGACCTTATAAGGCCCTGTGTATAATTGGTCTAGTTTGCGTCCAGGTGCATTCTCCACTAGGACCATGTCATTTATTTGAATGTCTTGTGGACACGACATTCTATCATAGATTTCCTTTTGCATAAGTTTTGCCTTTTCAATTAACAATTTGGCTCTTTGGTGTGTCAATTGTAGCCTATATTTAACCTCCTTATCGTAGGCTTCAAAATTATATATTGGATCTACCTCCCCTTTCAGAAGAAAGTTGAGCGGTGTGGGCGGTTTCCCGAACACCAGCTCAAATGGACAGTAACCATGTACCGATGAAGGGGTTGTATTATAGCAGAATTCAAAGTAGGTTACCCACTCGTCCAGTCTGTTTTGCTCGGTGATAAATAAGTTCTTAGGTACTCGTTGAGTGTTCTATGAGAACGTTCAACGGCACCTAAAGTTTCATGGTGGTATGCTGTGGAGTGTAATTGCTTTATGCCAAGTAATTTGCAGAGTTCTACAATTACCTGATTTTTATATTCCGTGCCCATGTCTGTGAGTAGTGTTTTCATGGGTCCGAATTTTAATATGCAATTCATAAAAATTGCTTTTGCCACATTTTTTCGCCGATTTATCAGGTATGGGGACGGCTATTAGATATTTAGATAAGTCACATAAAATTGTAACCGCGTACTCATTTCCTGCGTTGATTTTATAAATGGCCCTATTGTATCTATAACGACGATATCAAAGGGCTTAGCGGGAGTTGGTGTAACTGCTAAATTCTCTTTTTGTTTTGGACGTACTTTGTTCAACCTGGCATTGCACACAGTTTTTTACATACTTGGTGACTTGTTTAGTCATGTTTTTCCAGAAGTAGTCGTTTCTGAGCTTATTTAATAATCTTGTGATCCCTGGGTGGCCACCGAGCAGTGGATCATCATGATTTTTCTTTATTATTTCAAGTTTTTCTCTGTCATTAGTTACTATTTTTATTTTCGGTGTTAACGCAATTTCTAGATTGTTTAATTTTTTGTTCGCGATTTCCTTAAAATCCTTAACTCGAGTATTTTCAAATATTATATCATTGAGCGATAGTTGCAACTTCTGAATGCCTATATTATTAGCCATATTTTCTAGCTTTGGTAAGAATTGATCTAAATCAATCTTTCCATTAATAATAAATTCATTCATCGCAATTTTAATCAATATATGTTTCCCTTTTATTAGTGAACACCTAAATGTATCTACTATTTGGGTAAACTTCAAACGAACTAATTTTCTAACATCACTTTTGTTAGTAATTTCATATGCGCGAGGCTTATTGTCTATTGGTTCAGTATTACAATTTGTATTAGTGTTATTAATAGTTTTGCTTTTATTTTGTAATCGTGTAGTGACTTTTAGTATATTAATGTTTTCACCCATTTCTTTAATGTCACTGAAATTCATGCGTGATAGAGCGTCAGCTCCACAGTTTTGTTTTCCTTGTATATATTCTATTGAAAAATCGTATTCCTCAAGGTCTAGTCTCATTCGCGTGAGTTTAGATGAAGGGTTTTTCATTGAAAATAGGTATACTAATGGTCTATGGTCGCTTCTAACTAGAAATTTCGTCCCATAGACATATGGGCGAAAAAGTTTATGGCCCAGTGTATTGTGGTTAGTTCTTGTTCGATAACTGATTTATTTGATTCACCCTTAGTAAAGGCCCTTGACGCATAAGCTACAGGTAGCTGAATACCATTATATTCTTGGCTAAGAATAGCTCCGCAGGCGTCTTTACTTGCATCAGTTGTGATGCAAAATTCTTTTCAAAATTCGGATATTGTAATATTTGCGGTGATAACAGCGAATTTTTTAGATATTGGAATGCTTCTTCGCATTCTTTTGACCAAATAAATTGCGTATTTTTTCTCGTTAACCTTGTGAGATGTATTGAATGCTTAGCAAAGTTTTTTATGAACCTGCGGTAAATAGTTGCAAAAAGCAACAAATCTTCTTACATCGTCAGCGTTTTTGGGTATCGGGTACTTTCTTATTGTTTCAAATTTTCCGTCATCTGGGTAAATGCCTTTGTCAGTACATTTATGGCCCAAAAACGTTACCTGATGTTTAAAAAATATGCATTTGTCAGGGTGCAATTTTAAATTAAGATTTCTACAAGTTTCGAAGATATCTTTAAGATTTTTGAGTATATGATTTTTCTGAGCATCCTAGGACAACAAGGTCGTCCATATTCAAGAAAGCTTGAGACGGCTTCAGGCCTGCGAACGCCATAGTCATCATGCGTTGGAAAGAGTTCGGGGCTATTTTGAGTCCATAAGGGAGTCTTTTAAATCTGTATGATCCAGCATTAGTGGAAAAGGAAGTGATGTCCCTGGAGCACTCCTCAAGCTCTATTTGATGGAAACCCGACATAAGGTCAAGACATGAAAAATATTTGGATCTTCTAGTTGATCCAAAATGTCATCAATTCTAGGGAGAGGGAATTTGTCCGCTATGAGTTTTTTATTGACTTGTCTATAGTCAATAACTAGCCTCCATCTTTTTTCATTGCTATTTGGTAAAGATTTTTTTGGCACAAGCAATATTGGGCTATTAAATTCAGATTACGGAGGGTTCTACAAGGTCGTCACTAATGAGTTTTTCTACCTGACTATTAATTTCGCACTTTTGTGATTCTGGAATCCTATAGTTTTTTATGTAGACTGGTGTAGTATCTTTTAATCTTAGTTTTTGCTTATAAAAACTATTACATGAAATTTTTTCATTTTCTAAACCAAAAATGTCTGTGTATTGTGAACATAGTTTTGTTAAATTATGATATGCAAATTTTGGAAGTTGGGTTGAAGTTTTTCTAAAATGTTCTGTGATCTGGATTCACTGTTTTTATGTTGGTTTTTTGAACATTTAACTATGTTATAATTATCTAAATTGTCGGTGATAACTTTTGTATTTGGGATGAATGCATTTTCATCTGTAGTGTTAATGATACGGACGTAGGTAATTTGTTTGATGTGATGGAATTTGCTATGTATATACCGGGGGCAACTTCCTGGGTGGGTACAAATATAGAACTGTTTTTTGTTTCAATATTTATTCTTCTAATCACTTCACTTCGTGCGGGTATTGATAAGAGATTTTGTGATGTAGGTTGATTTCTTAATTTGAAGATTATTTCATTTGGGTAGTCGTCTGGTCTAAGTACTAAAAGTTGATTATTTTTGTCAAAATCAAGGATGCAATTATACTTTGTAATGAAATCAAGGCCTAGAATACCATCAGTAGGTATTGGAAAATTTATCATTAACGACGAGAAAGTTATGTTTAATAAGAGTATTTTTGTTAATTAAATCGCCTGTGATTTTCCCCCGTTGTGTAGACTGGACTATTACCTATACCCGTAAGTTTACATTTGTATGCAAGATTGAGATTTTCCTGAGTTTTAATGCAAAAGTTTTTTAAAACTGATACACTGGCACCAGTATCTATAAGAACGTGTTGACATTTTGCTTAATGTGTTCTTAATAGAACAATAGGTTGATAAATTTAGATAAAGTGGTAAACATTGTTTTTAAAAGTTGCGGAGTTGACGCTTTTATCATTTGTGTTTAGTTTTCCTCCTGATGGGTGGTCAGGAGGCCGTCGCCGTTTCCCTGAACATCGCTATTAATAACACGAACATTTCTATTAAAGTTGGTGTGTCTATTATTATTATTGCGCCTATTATAGTTGTTGCTGTTATTATTACGATAATTTCTGCCGCTATTGTTATTTTGATAATTATTATTATGGACATTATTATAGTTGTTGTTAGTGCGGTTATTATGATTTCTATAATTATTGCGATTATAATTTCGACTGTTACTAACTCTGTTTCTATAGCCTACAAACATGACAGAACTATTTGGGTGTTGTTCTATTTCCAAAAATTTGGACGTTACTTCCTCGATTGAGTTAAACGTGCCAGCTTGCATTATTAATTTAACTCGTTCAGAGTTCGCATTTTGTATGAATGACTTTGTTGCGGCTCTTGTAGCAATTTTATTTGCTGCCACTTCAGTCATACCATCTGAAATGTAGGTATTTGCCAGTTCGTTAGAGAGTTGTTCAATTTCTTTTACATATTGTGTTTTATTTTTGTCATACTGTTTGATCGCATTTAGTTTTGTTATCAAGGTGTCAGCAGACTCCCTTTGATAACATTTTTTAATTTTTCAATTATAGATTCAATCGAACTGCGCCCTTCTATTTTACTACGTACATTACTTGTAATTTTTGTATGTATAATATTTATGAGGAGAGACTCAGAATTGTTTCCTTTTATTGAAATTAATAAATTAATAGCATCAATAAATTTACGTAAATTTTTAAATTGCCATCAAAATCAGGCAAGATTTTACTAGCCGTTTCGAGAAATTTTATAGGATCAGCCATGGTTAACTCTATTTTGTTACTAAAAGATGGATCCAATTTTTTGTAGGTCTATTTTTTGGGTATTAGGAGGTAAAGTAAAAGCTAATTCAAGTTCTTCGAGAATTTTTAAAATTTTGTTTCTAAGGTTATCTAGAACTATTTCGCATTCTTTAGAATGCTCGTCAGTTAACTTGTCCTTAATTTGATTAATTAAAGTTACTATTTTATTATAATTTAATTCCAAAAGTTCCAAATGCTTATTAATAGTTTCTGCACTTGGTTTTTGTGTTCTATTTATACATTTAAAACTTTTATCAAATTCAGTCTTGTAACGATCTAATTTTTCTACTATAGCTGACCAGTTCTCATGAGCCATTAAATCAAAAAGAGAAACAAAACCACAAAAGGAAATCTTTTTTTTTACATTCTTGAATGCTTTTCAGTATTTTGAGTTATTCTATATTTTTGACATCATATTTGTTTTTCTTTTGTAATAAAACATATTGCATTTCGAAATTACTTTGGACTTTGGTATTCAACTTGATTGAAAAAAAATTTTCATTTATAATAATTTTGTATTAATATGTGTAAAAATATATGAATATATGTGTTTTTGGATATATAAAAAAAATTTTTACCAGCATCTTGATGATGAGTTTTTGGTTGTCCACTAGTAGAATTGATTAATTTTGTCAGCATCTTTATGATGAAATTTTGGTTGTCCACGAGTAGAGTTGATTGATTTTGTCAGCATCTTTATGATGAAATTTTAGTTGTCCAAAGATACCAGTTGCTTGATGACCTTGTTTTGCTGGAGCTTGAATGGCTTACTGATGTTACATATATAGGTAATGGTTGTAGAAAATGAGGTAGTGTATTTCACACTATTACTGACACAAGTATTTGATAGTTTTTATTTTTAAAGTTCTTGTATATATTTTTTATTTTTGTATTTTTCTAAATGTTTTCTTTTTTTCTTTCTTTTATATTCGGGCCTGGGGACGTTGATTTATCACTACACTTGTTAATTTTTTGAACAATAATAATATTACACCTATGAGTAGCAGCAATCCCAATCTACTTCGATGATTAAATGTATGTTGTTCGTCTTGGTTCACTTTAACTACGATTTGTTTTATTGTCACCATTTTCTTGTTCATTGAAGTTTTTCCCGACTTCGTATCCCGCGAACAGCACGGGTACGGTTTGAAGGATCTTCGTCACCAGCCCATTGTTTCTTTTTTCACTTATTTCACCAAGCGTCCTGACTCGGTCGCCATATAACATTAAACTCCAAATATTTTAGTCTATTAATAATTGCTTTATTACTTTTTTAATTATTGCTTTATTACTTTATTAATAATTGTCTTATTACTAACTAACTCTATTACTGATTAAAAACTAAGCTTATATACTCAAAATAAAAGGGCGTCATGAATGCATGTGCTTAATATTGTGCACTGATCAAATTCCTTTAAGTGCATTGGCACACATCACGAGTAATTTGCTAGTTAAGTGTTAATATAAATAATCCGCGTTTGGTTTCAAAGATCTTAAATTTCATTGATATTTTTATGTCGCCGTTTTATTGCAGCAAAATATAATTTTCAAGTGGCCTAAATATTCAGCATTCCTTAATGACACATGCATTCATTATACATGCATACATACATGCATACATACATGCATACATACATGCATACATACATGCATACATACATGCATACATACATGCATACATACATGCATACATACATGCATACAT
>CATQFL010000029.1:0-127500 GCA_956483635.1 Panzeria rudis | reverse complement strand
ACTTAAAGCATATAACCGCCATCTTTTTTATTTATTATTGCATAACTTCTGATTAGTAGCCACCCGAAGTAAACAATTTGACCGATTTCATACATTTGTAGAATTGCTTTAGCTTTAATTTTGTACGGACCTTAAACCCTGCATACTGCCAATAATTAATTCATCTAACATTTTTTGTCGATTAGACTAATAATTTGGAAGGTATAAGATATCGGACTACTAAAGAATTTTATCGTTAAAATTGGTCTTATATAACAACATAAAGCGCCCACTGTGTTAAAATTAGCTGTATAATTTTTACAAAATTTCTTGCCTAAAACTCATCTATACATTTTTGTAGATCAAACTATTAGTTTGGAAGATGAGGTTTTCAAAAAGATAAGAGTTTTATTGGTAAAATTGGTCTTATCTAACCGTGCAACAAATAGCTAATTTATTTACAGACCTTATATCATACAGCCTTTCCAGGCATACGTTTTTTTGTAGATCAGACTAATAGTTTGGAAGATATAAGCTTTCCGACGACTAAAGAGTTTTATCGTTAAAATTCGTCTTATATAACAATATATACATATAAACACACCTTGTAGCCTACATCCTTCCCTATAATTCATCTATACGTTCTTTGTCGATCAGATTATTCGTTTCGAAGATATGATTTTTATGCCGCAAGATTGGCCTTTTTCCCAGTGTGTGTCATCCCAAAAGAATTACTTAGTTAGAAGTGCTACGGTCTACTGGTGGATTTTCAATGACAAGCTAATGTTAAATGTCAATAGGTGATTACATTGACTGGGTTACACCTGGTCAGTGGTACTACTGACAATGTCACTAGTAAATCACTACAATTTGACTTCGCATTTCCTGCAGGGTAGTAAAAAGTTTCATATGTGTTGACTAGAATCATTAAATTGCACCAGTGAATCTCTGGTGCAAATGTCTCATTATGGTCCCATAAGAACCACCTAGTCTATAGTAAGTCAATAGTTCCGCGGTCAGTAGTGAAGTCTCAATGACTAGCGCATGCTAAATATCTATAGCACAGAACATTGCCTGGGGTATAATTAGTCAGTAGTACTGGGGACAAAGTCAATAGTGAATCAGTATAGTTTTACTATCGACATTTCTTTCAGGGCACCTTCTATGTCTAGGAAGGCAGCCAGGGCATAATGTTTATGTTCAAGGGATCTCTCTATGAACCTTACCACTTCATGTAGTGCTGTTTCAGTAGAGCGTCCCATAAGTCAGGCATGCTGACTATACGAAAGTTTTGACGACCCTACAAGTCGATTTCTAATATGTGAGTCTAATGATCTTTGCAGCGTCTTCATCAGGAAATATGAAAGGCTGATTGGTCTAAAGTCTTTTGCATCTTCGTGACTTCTTTTACCAATTTTTGGAATGAAAACTTCTCTGACCTTCCTCCAGCTGGTCGGAAAGTAGTTAAGAGAGATGCAAAATTTATAGAATCTAAAAAGCCAGGGGATGATAGAGCTCTTCGCACTCTGTGTCATCTTTGGCATGATGCCATCTGAACCCGCGACTATTCTAGTCCTGCTATTTTTCTTTGAAATGCAAATAAGCCAACAATATCGACAAAATTGAATTTGCTCAAAAAATCCTCAAAACTACATAATTGTACATTTTTAAAGCTGTGAATAAATCAATAGAATAAGGAAAATTTTTAAGAAATTTAGGAAAAATACATTAGAGTAAATATAAAATCGCAAAAGAAAAATTTTTTTAATGTGGGAAAATTTAATAATTTTCGATGTCAAAATAGACTTTTTTTTGTAAATATGCATATTAAAATTTAAAAAGCCAAAATATCAGGAAAACAGCCAAATATGCCACACAAAATGGAAAAATGCCCTGAATATGAGACTAAGTGTAAAATATGCAAAAACATGATGTAAAGGGTAAAATATGCACTAACAAATCGATGACAAAATTCTTGAAAAGTTCTGATACGTTTTATTTGTGTATACATTAGGGTGGGTCGACTGTTTTTGTCAACAGGCGTCTAGCAAGAGCGAAATCTACGCAAAATTCTAAGAAAAATACCCTAAAATCAAAACGTAGCTCCCGCCGAGAGTCATCAAAATTTAAGTTTTTCATTGGGTAAAAACATTTAACAACAAATAAGTAAAAAAGTAAAATGTTGGACTTTACTTCTTCCGATTTTGATGAAATTTTCTACGAATGATGCCCCTTGCATAACTACAGTTAATGCGTAATCTTGACTCACTATACTTTCTTGGTTGCGAAATATAGCGATTTGGAAATCAGAAAATTCAACAGAAATGTACTTAAGTCGCTATATTTCGCGAACCGGAATGTATAGTGAGTCAAGATTTTGCATTAATGGTAATTATGCCAGAAGTATCATTCGTACAAAATTTTATTCAAATCGGAAGAGATAAAGTTGAACATTTTACGTTCGTTGTTTGGCTATAAATGTTCTTACCCAATGAAAAACTTGAATTTTGATGCCTCTCGGCGGGAGCTAGGTTTTGATTTTAGACCCTTAATTTCTTAGGGTAAATTTCTTAGAATTTTGTGTAGAGTTCGTTTTTGCTAGACACCTTCCGTGTTTTTTCTCACCTGGACAAATTGGCCCATCCTAGTATACATACATCACACAGGAAAAAACATGCAATTGCATATTCGCGGTTTCCCTGGTTATTACTATGGGGTTTTGAACAGGGCCAAGCGTTCATATGTGAGTAGGGAGGATTGTAGATTCTCGTTTGCTTTGTAACCAATACTTGGCATAGGAAGATCCAAACTACTACTTTTTATGAGTAGGTAGGTTATAGGAGTCTGATACGCGCTTTGATTGGTCACTGCTTCGTCAGAGTGAGGACCAGCATTTTGAAAACTGTCACTCCAGATTTGTGTAGGATGTGAATATTTGCCATTGCCCGAGGTTGCAATACCATAGATTTCTAAGCAGACGTTTTCATGAGGGTATTAGTGATATCGCGAAGTGCAAACTAGAATATATCAGGGCCTTCATCATGGGAATTAAGTGGCTTAATGATATTAGGGGTTTTCTGCGAACAAAGAGGGTTAATTTACCTACGGGTACAAGTAGAAGGAAATCACAGTAGATCCAATTGGGTCTCTGAGTGGATGTATGTTACAACGCCAGCCTTCCTAGCCTAACCTAACCGTGGGAAAAATAACATTCGTAACAGTTTAAAAAATCTTTATTTCTCAATATTGTGAGCATCACTTCAAATCCATTGAATAGTAATCAAAAAAGATAACTTCTTGAAATGACAAGTCCATGTTAAAATCGTTAGAAATTATCAGGATTTGCACCACGGTGGAAGCATCTTTTTTGCAGTTTAAATGAACTCCTGTTGCTAAACATCTTTCAAGTACACAGAAAAAACTATAACTCGTATTCTATTACTAAATTCATAAATTCAAACCACAAAATTCGTAAAAATTAAAATTCGTAAATATTTAATAAGAAACAAATCGCATTTTTTCTATTAACATTTTGTATTGGAATATTTTAAAATCAAACAAAAAAATAATAAAACTTGAAAACAAATTCAAACACATGTGTGTTGAAATAAAAACCTATGATAATTTTTTCTGTTTAGTTATGAATTCTTATTAATGCATTTTTACTAGAGTGTGAAAATTCGGTACAATTGATGCTCATATGGTACAATTTTACCATTGCGATGGCACACAGCGCACATAGGTAGGGTTGTTATCCGTCCTCTTTTTCCCGAACACTGTCCTCCTTTTTGGGATCTCTGCTCTAGGAAAAAATTAGCGTTCGGGAAAGTCCTACTTTTTAACGACTTAGAGGAGGTTATATTCTTGTAATGTTTCTATTTTACATTTATCCATATATTTTTTCGCTTTTATATTGCTTGAAAATGCTATGAGTATTTATTAAAAACCAAGCTAAAAAGGGAAATAATTGGTATTTGATGTCCAGCTTATGTTGTAAATAACACAGTCCATGATGGTTGTGGGTGGTATGTTATTCTAAGACGTAGAATTAATAATATGCATATAAAATATCGATGGTGTTGCGTAAAAAGGAACAAACTAATGTACATAACTTTAAGCGAGAGCTCAAAATCTTTATTTTATGAATAAACCAGCCATTTTAACCAAAAAAGTACTTTTTAATGAATTCTTGTGCTATAAACCTTTTTTTGATAAGTATAAGTCACAAAACTATAAATAAAAAAAAAATCCCAACATTCTTAATGATATTTAAAGTGCTGATAAATATAGAGCATAAACTTCGAATTATGCATTTATGTATGCAAATATTCTAAAATGAGTATACATATACTTATGTAGGTAAAACTTTATGTAAACATATCGATGGTGTTGCGCAGACAGGGCCAATCATCTATATAAGATGGCACAAGATTGGCCCTTTTTACGCAACGCCATCGAATGTATATAAGATTTTATTGGTAGTAATATTATTGTAAAAAAATATACATATTTCATTTTATTTTTAAGTACTACATTATTAAGCAAAAGTCCGGGTTTTTCCCTCTGCCGTCCTCTTTTTATAAATTATGCGATAACATCCCTACACATAGGTGCAAAAGTATATGTATCAAACCGCGCGATAAATTAACCGCCACCTTTTTGGAGGATTATTACCAATGAAAAGGTAATTTTCTATAGTTATCAAATATATAAAGATATCATAGCCTTCCGAAAAATTTATCGAAAAAACACAAAAATAAAAAAATATATAAAAACTATTTTTTAATTTTTCAATGTATATATGAAAGCTATTATTATTATTTTTTGTTGCTCCCCTGTGGAAAACTTGTATACGAATTGTCTTCAACGCAATTGTCCTTTCACTGAAAATGAGAGTGAAAACAGAAATGGTTTTAATTATGGGGCGTGGCATAAAGTGAGTATATTAAAAGCTAGACATGCAAAGTTTTAGAAGGGCTTTCTTGCCACGTGCATAAAATTGGACATTAGGATGGAAGGATCCGAGATGACATAAGTGGTGCCCAGAATTTGATATCGGATTAAAACGCCACCCGAACAAAAAATTAAGCCACAGGCAAGCCATAAACAACGAAATATTTTTTCCTTTTTTTAGAAACGTCATTGACATATCTTTTATTCTGCATCTGCGACTTTTTTTTTCGAAACACCCGCCCTATAAATACCACCAATATGTATTGGAAAAAAATAGAAAATGTATAAAGTGTAACACTAAAATAAAATCGCATGTAGCAAACAGTTAAATTTGGATGCAAATATAGACATTCCGTTCTTTATTATTTAGTATATAATAGATATAGGGAATATTGTGCATCTCTATGATTTTTACGCTTTTGAACTTTTAAAATGTTTAAAATATACAGGTATGTGATGGAAATCGATTCCGAAAACGAAGCAGTTTTGAAAGGTGTTTTTTAATAATATTTCTTTATTAAAAACAGTTCTATCATAAATATTATAAAAATATCTTTTTTTACAAAAGAGTTGTATCACAAAAATTATAAAAATTTGATGAAAAGTGCGTTAAAAGGGACTTTCAAAACTGCTTCGTTTTCAAAATCGATTTCCATCACATACCTGATGGTCTACAATTATACTTTTCATATATACACGAATTTGACCATGAATGGACCATATTTTAAAAATATTTTTACACAGATCGATTCTCTAAAAATTATACCAATACAATCGGGGGTGTCATAGAATCCAAGTCGGTTTTGCTAATTGTCGGTTTTGCAAACGAATATTGATTTGATCTGGTGTCATGAAAAAAAGACGATTTTGTTATTATTATTAAGGAAAAAATATTAAAAATTGTGTTTTTTTTTCAAATAAGTAGTATAAATATGTAAAAAACAGTATGATGGAAATTTCCATCACCATGCAAAATCGCATGTCCAGCTCAGTACTAAATATGTAAATAAAAAAACAAAATAGGTTTGTATCATTTTTATTGCAGATGATAATTCAAAAAACAATTATTAATCTTATTGTTGCTATTATTATTAATGACCAAATATGAATTCTTCTGATGACTAATTTTTTTACCATAAGCTACTGGCCTACCGTGTTTTATGTAAATAAAAAAATGCAAATTTTTATTTCATATTTTCCCGACGTTTCGTGAATTTCATGTTCACTTTTTCAAGGGATTTTTTTGTCTATTTAATAAAAAAGAAAAACACCAAGTAAGTCTATAATTGATAATAAAGTTTTACAATTCATAACTTACTTAATGTAAAAAGTTTTACATCAACATTTGTTTATAAAAACCATTATTTTAGTTGCTCTAACTTAAAAATAAATAATTCAAAAACACAAACTTAAAAGTGTAATATCACAGGGTATCTTTCTATTTAATTGCTATTTTATAACTCGCACTCAAGTTATCGGTGTCCTCTTTAATGTTCATTGTTCTGTTTATTTTCTGTTGAATGCTTAATCTTTCTGTTATGTACCTTTTTCTAGTATTGCTTACTTTGTCCAATATTTTTATATTGTCAAAATCTGGTTTGTGTTTTGTTTGTGTTATGTGTTGTGATAAGGCATAGCTTTCTTTGTTTTTGCTTATATCAGCCTTATGTTCTCCTACTCTTGTTTCCAAAATTCTTTTTGTTGTACCAATGTACAAAAAGGTTACAGCTTTTCGTGTTATCGCCTTTATAAGGTATTTCATATACTACGTTGTTTTGATGCAATTTTTCTACTGGTGTTTTTGTAAATATTGTATTTAGAGTTTTATTTGGTTTGTAGACGAAATTGATATCACTTTTATCTATTACTGTTTTTATGTTTTTTTTTGTCGGTAAGGCCGGAAATATATGTAATACTATAAAACCGTTTATCTTGGCTGTGGTTGCCACGTTCGTTGTTTTGCACTTAACATCTACACTTAACATCTACCATCTTTAAGACTATTTCAATTGCTTTCAGGGGTCCGTTTCTCTAAAACAGTGGTTTTCAACCTTTGGGTCGCGACCCCCTGGGGGGTCGCGGCGAGCTTTCTCGAAGGTCGCGAGCTGATCTAAATAAAATACATTAAGGCTTTTCATAAAAGCGAAAGAAATTGACTTTTGTGCAATTGCGCAAACTTGCGAGGCGTGTTTCATGAAGCTCCTTTTGAAACTGTTGTGTAACTTTTAACAGCCAATGTCAACTTACTTCTTCAGCTGCTTCTTGTACTTGCATCACAACAATGAGTTATATGCATTTTTTATCACTTTGTCTTTTTTTTTCTATATTTTCTTATTTTTTCACATAATTATTAAAAAAATATTTGTAAACTAAACTTTTTATTTATATTTTTATGACGTTAGTTTTTATTTTTAAAATGCACAAATACTCTGTGCAAGTTTACGAGCCTGAGCTGTCTCGTATATTTTTATTAGTTGTGCAAATGAATTTTCAAATATTTTTTGACAATTCATTTACGAGAATGGAAAATGCACAGTTTGCGCAGTTTGCGATATATAATCTTTTAAATTCAATAACATTAAAAAAATTTATTTCAAATACATAAAAGTACTTATATTAATGCGAACGCTGGGCTTGCTTATTTTTAATTAAATGCGAAAAAAGTGGTTGCAATAGTGAGACGCAAACAATCAAATCATTTTCTAAATTTATTTTATTCTTTTTTTTTTTTTTTTTGTTTTAATGTTCACCATTTTTGAAAAAGTCATTTCGCACAGATAAGATGTTGAAAATTGAATGAATATTTTAAGTGCTTTTTTAGCTAGCTCAGGGTATTCTGCCTTTCGCTTTAGCCAAAATGTAGAATTATTTTGAGATAAATATTCCATTTTGAGGATACTGCTCGCTCACTTAAATTTTCTTTCAAATTATTGGCAAGATCGGCGAACTCAACGCAGTTAGTTATGAATGGATTTAATACTCGGCAATCACCATTATCTTCTTGCAGCTCTTTGGGAAAATAGCGGTATAGTTCCTTTTTTGAAAATTTGCAGCGCTTCTAACATGCTGGGAATAAAATCGCTCACCAATTCATCGGGTAAAATTTCTGTTGCAATACTTTCAAAGCTAGTGAAAGAATCAAATTGTAGAATTGAAGAGAGCAAAAACGTTAAGGGGTCGCCAGATTTTTTGAAAATCATTTCGGGGTCGCCGCTTCAAAATGGCTGAAATCACTGCTCTAAAAGCACAAGTTACAAATCTACAAGTAAAATACGCACAAAAGAACAATAATTTGTAAAAGTGTTGTTTTGTGTGTATTTTACTTGTAGATTTGTAATTGTAGTTTTGAGAAACGGGCCCCTGTAGTGCAATTCACAAACTTATGTTAACGCTTATCAAGGTGTTTAAAAAAGTTAACACCAGAATTATTGCTTTTGTTATTCGTTAACACTTTTAAGAACTACTAGCTGCGTTAACTAAACGGCAATAATTGTTCTGGTATTATTAAATAGACAACAGCCAGCTATTCAGTTAAAGCACGTCGTCTTTTGGCAAAACTCAAATAATTATTCAACAACAATATACACACATATGAAATCATTTATATATAAATAACAATATTTATATTATTTAAACATTTAATTTAACTTTTATTCTCAAAATTAAAGGAATTTAAGAAAATATGTTTGCGTGCAACCATAAATTCATTTGTTTTTCTTCTATTCCACTTTGCGCTTTTCGTTTATTTTAATAGTGTTGGAAAGTGATATAAAAATTTAGCAAAGGCCTTAACACGAAGTTAGTAAATAAAATAAGCGTTAATAAAAACACTAATTATTGGAGACAAAATTACCTTTTATTTAATCGTTAAAAGTTAGTGAATTTCACTACTGGTCTAAATCTTTAACGATATATAATCATATATCCCTGCTTGAAATCAATAATTTTGTTTAAAATATTGCATTTTAAAAATATCATGTTTTAAAATTTATAATCGCACTATTTCCCAAAATTAATATTTTACTTATTCAGTAGAATATTAATTGTTTATAAAAACATATTGACATTGATTACTAAGGGGTATTAGCTAATACCCCTTAGCAAACAAAGTCAATGCGTGTTTATAAACAATTAATATTCTACTGTTTTGAATTAACAAAAGTGTAGTTTGACTAAAACAACATTAAAAAGCATTGAGCGCTTTATATATTTATGAAAATTGTGTACAAACTCATCTGTTGTGAACACTCAGAGGTTATATCAATTGTAATTGCACATGTACGTGTGAAAGCAAAAATTATAAACCGGCTGTAAATTGAAAATTTTCGCAAAATGCGAAGTTACATATATATGTCTTACACACCTATGGTTGTCATCGCTTAATTTATAAAAAGAGGACAGCAGAGGAAAAAAAACCCGGACATTTGCTTAAAAAAGTCGGACTTAAAGATAAAACGAAATTAATTTTTTTCCGATAATTTTACTATCAATAAAATCTTAAATACATATTGATGGTGTTGAGCAAAAAGGACCAATCTCGCAACATTTCACATAGCAGATTGGCGCTTTTTGCGCAACACCATCGATGTGTTTCCATTAAGTTGTACAAAGTATATAGGTACATGCACGTTTGAGGATACATATTTGCATAAATCGAAGTTTATGCTCTACATATTGTTAAGTAAAACGCAAAAAGCAGTAACTAACTAACAAAAAACTCTAATCGGCTTTTTAATAAATTTTGATGTACTTCACCAACACACATAATTACTATAAAAATCAGACTTTCCGGATCTACAATAGCGATATAATGAAGAAAATATTAAAGGGCGATTACATAAATTAGTATATTTATTGCTACTCTTGTAAATTTATGAACATTTTAGTTAGAGTATTTTGCGTTTCAGGTGAAGATATATTTATCAGAACTTCAAATATAATTTATAATGTTGGGAACAAATTTTTTAAAGTTATAGTTTCGTCGTTTATTATTTTCAAAAAAAACTTTATAGCACAAGAATTTATTAAAAAGTAGTTCTTCATCAACTGAGAACCTTAAGTTAGTTAAGAGTTCAATCGATTACACATCAAATATCTCTAATGGTAGGGCTGCCGACTTTAAATAAACTTTCATTGTTTGGTAAAAATTTTTTATTTGCTCATGAAATAAAGATTATGAACTCTAAAGAAATCAGAAAGCAATGGGAATGAAGTAAAATAATCCGACGGTGACACTGGGAATTGCTGTGATAAACAGGTGATTTGATATCAACCTAAGTAATTTAATTCTCGTATTCAATTTTCCATACCAACAGAGCCCCCTAGGCTTATCAGATCCAAGTTGTGAAAAAGCTTGACAAAGAGAGAAAAAAAGCTTGATTTAAGATACAATCTTGACACTAACTTAATGATGTGCAAAGCAATAAAAATCCATTCATTAATCGACTTCGAAAAATGGAGAAGGTATTAATTCCTTTGCATTTTCTTATGTATTCCCTCAGCACTCCGATTAAATTTGGGCTGATTCTGTACCTTAATTTGTTTGCAAAAACTTTCGCAAATTAAAAATTTTCATTAAAACTAATTCATATCATTAATTCGGCAAATGACATTATTTTCTTAATTTACAAAACGCATTAAGAAGAATCGAAAATACAAACGAAATCAAATTACATGTCGAGCCTGTGCTGCAATAGAGTCATAGCTCGAAAAATGTGATTTTTTGTGTTAATAATGTAGAATCACTCATCGTATCATTCTTTATATTCTGTGAAAATTTCATACAAATATTTTGTATACTCAACTTTTCAGAGAAGAATAACATTTTCTTTTACCACTAAGTTGTTGTAAATTCAAAACTATTTTTGAAGTTATGAGTCTATGGTAGCAAATGGTCGATATGAAGTTTTCGATTTCTTTTTCGTCTTGTTTTTTATTTATACCATATTTACTCTTTAGAAATATATTTGGAATGAAACGCTTAATCTGCATATAATTTATCATTCGTCTATAGACCCGAGGAATTTCCATTAATATGTAGCTCCAAAGGCAAAAGTGTTTTATTTTTAATAAAGGTCTCTGGTTTTCAAAGAAAAAGCCCTTGGACAATTCATTTCATTATAATTTTTACTTTGTGTCCATATAACTTATCATTCATTAATTAAACCCTAACGCTAAAATAGCTAATTGAAGCTCGTGCATAAAATTGTGCACATAATAGAAATTAATTTTTAGCTTGACAAATAGATTTTTAACTTAAATCTTGACCAGCCTTAAAAAAGCTTGAAAATCAAACCTCACAAGTACTGATAAGTAAAATACACATGAGCTCTGATGATGGAAGTGTAGCTGCTTCCAAATTCAGTTGATGCTAATTTTTTCCTTGTTCCTTGGAATATTAATCATGCCTGATTATTTCTGAACAAATCGTTACGAACCTTAGCCTAACAGTACGTTTACAACTGACAATGCTGTCTTGACAATAGAGAATACGTATTAGTTGTCAAAAACGCTGATAATTGTCTTCGTGACGTAGGCGTACAGACAATAATTATGACAATTAATTTTAAATTCCCGAAATTCCGTGTTTTGCGCGAGCTTTGTAAGTTAAAACTTTAAAAAAAAGTAAAGAAAATATCAAAATTATAAATATTAGAAGCTTTTCTTTTTGAATATTTCTTTTTTATTCACAAAAACTCAAATTATTATCGGCATACATCAAATTATTGCCCGATTTACTGTCTTCGAAATATTCAAGACTGTAGTAAAGACAATTGGAAAAGTGTGTGTATTAGTGAAAAAATGTTATTTTCAAGACAGCATTATCTGGTGTAAACACAGTAATAATCAATTTGCATTCACCAGCAAACAAGTTCGAAATAATCATATTAAATAAATTATAAACTCGGGCTTGAATCTATATTACGTTGGCCCTTTTTACGGAACACGATCGATATTTTAAATACATACATACTTCATAGAATAAAATCACATTAATCATATTAATAAAAGGAATAGGACTCATATTCTATTTCCTCATAAAATTTGGTTAAATAGCTGATGTTTCATTAATACTAGTATCCACGATCAAACGTGGTAAAAGCGAACAAAGGACGCTGATGATGACAGCTTAACGGCTGTCGAAATTAGTAGTACTAATCCGTTCTGCTAGTCTGATTAGATATTCTAATATTCCACTCTTAAAAATAATTTGAATTTACATTAATTCAATTATTGTGAACTTAAGCCAAATAATAATAACTTCCGACTTATAAAATCACAACTCTCATGGACAGTATTATTTACAACATAAGCTGGACATCTAATACCAATTATATATTACCCTTTTTAGCTTTGTTTTTAATAAATGCAATTTTTCAAGCAATACGAGTATAAAAGCGAAAAGATATATAAATGTAAAACAGATACTTTATGCGAATATAAATAAGCTCCCTTTTTAAGTCGGTAAAAAGTATGACTTTCCCGGACGCACATTTTCCCCCGGACAGATACCAAAGAAAAGAGGACAGTGTCCGGGAAAAAGAGGACGGATGACAACCCTACATGTCATCTAAAGTCAGCATTAATAAACAAATCATTAGCTGAAACGCAAAACGCCCTAACTAACAAAATACCCGATGTATGGGTAAATACCGGTTATATTCCTTTTTTGGGAATTTATTTGGGTATTTATAAAAAGCATTTGAAAAGGAACATTTTATTTTGACGTCAAACCCATGATACAATAATACTAGGTAAAACTGTCAGCGCAGCTGTAGTTGCGGGTTTATATTTCATGAATGTCAAATTCGCTTTATCAGATAAAAAAGTGTGAAAAAATTTTCTGTTTTTGACATTCAGGAAACATTTTACACTAACAAAATGCCTGTTATTTTTATTATTGTAGGGACAGTTCTACCTGTTTTTATTGTATCATGGTCAAAACTAATAACCAAAAACGTTTAATATACATTTTTATTTTGTTATTCTTTCCATATTAGTAATTTCTTCTATAAAGTTAGATATTTTTCATGAATATGCGGTTTTAGCAGTTTCTAATCAATCTTAATGCTTGTTTCCGATGTTGAAACTTCTAGCGAATTTTTGCAATGTTCGGGATAGAAGTGACTTTGCAAGTTTTAGGCTCTTTGCAGTTTACATGATTTTTAAACCATATTAGACTTTGTTATCATGCGGCTGTTAGCGATTTTTAATTTGTTTGTTGTTTGTTTAAAATTTTGCAGTTATTCGCGAATTTTCGCGATAGGCGAAACTTTTTCAAATGCTTTGGGTTTCTTACATATTTAGTGCTTTTAATTAATCGCAACATTTTAATCTTTCATATACAAGCAAGTTTTTGCGAATTTTCGTAATTTTCACAATAATTCCCGAGGGGGTGACATTCCTTGTAGTTTGAGGGAATTTTAATCATAAAACTTTGCTGCGCAATATGTTCGTTTATTAAATTTTCTAAAACAAAACTTATACCCAGCCTTTGGGTAAATACTAGAGTAATTACCCATTTTTACCCAATTTATTATTTTTACCGGGTATTTACCAATTTGGTATTTATCATTTTCCCATCTATAGACATACTTTAAATATTAGGTTTTATTTAATTTTTAGTATTTATTATTATAGCGGCCATAGTAAAACATAGCATGTTAACATTTCGAGTGCCTGGCTATTACGGTTTGCAAGATAGAGCCCAATGTCAAAATTACACTACATGCTTTATGACACCCTTTAATTTTCAGCATTATTTTATTTTTTGGTATATTTACTATAAAAACATTACATTTCATACACTTTCAGTGAAAATAGGGCTTTTGGTTTCAGAAAAACATGAAGCAAAAAAGCCCTAACTCCTAAAATATTACAGATGTATAAAAAATTCATGCAGAAATGAACTCCTCATGGGGCGTTTTATTATATTGGAGAAATTCAATATTGCACGCATCATAAGCGAGGCGTTGAGGTGGGTACTACTCTCACTTCACGCGAAACTACTGATTTTTCAAACTTAAAATGTCTCTATTATTATCATATATTGCACTTTTAAAAAATATATACACACACATATTAAAAAATACTATTTTTAAGACTCATGACATTTTTAATGTCATTTTTATTATTTAAACTAATTAAAAAACTTTAAAAAAGTTCTGTCTTGGACGTCCGTTTGTCTGTATGTACGGATCCTGTATGTGGTCACGATAACGACCGAAACACTTCACTAATCGAGTCCTTTTTATTTTTTTACGCTTCAATGTAATTAGGAATAGAAACCTATTTAATTTCACGGTCTAAATGGGATTATGAGGCGTGCACTTTTGGATTTTCCAAACTATTTTTAATTTTAACATGTTTTTTGCTTCTTCTGCTTAGGTAACGAACTATTCACCCTTATTGCGACGGTGCAATAATGGCATTGGCGTTGTTAATATTGACGGATTTCGATAACAATTGACAGCTGCTTCGCGTTTTAATAGGCGACTTAAAGCCAACACTGTGCTCTGTTTTTGTCGACACAATTTTTGGCAACGACTCGATAGAAAGTTTTAGCTGTCACGGTTATTTATTTGAAAAAGTATTAAAATAGCAACCAACAAACAATTGAGGAACTAATTCAGCGGCTTGAAAGTAAACCAAGCCTAGCAAAAGGATTTCATAGGAGCAGAACTCCTAATAATTTAAAAAAAGGATTGGAATAAATTGCGACGAAATTAAATCTATTGGACCACTAATTAGACATGGCGATGGTTGGCAAACGGTAAGCACCAGAAAATATATCGTCATATAAAATGCAAAAGCGGCGGCCTATCATAATTTTTAAAAATTTTTCAGGAAAGATAGGCAACTTAATAAAAATGAAACTATTGTGAATATAAAAATGATTTTTTCTGGGTAGTAGCATTAATAAAGTCTGAATTATGAAGGTATGTGATGGAAATCGATTTTGAAAACGACGGCATTTTTAAAGGTGTTTTTTAATAATATGTCTTTATTAAAAAGAATTTTAACACACCAAAATATTTCTTTATTAAAAAGAATTTCTTCACAAAAATTATAAAAATTGAATGCAAAATTTATTAAGAATTACATTTAAAATGGGTTCGTTTTCAAAATCGATTTCCATCACATGCTTGAATGATACTATGTTGAAAAAACATAATCACAAGTTTTTGTTAAGGTTTTCATCTTCTGAAAATTTTTAAAAATTGATGATAGACACTTTTGCATTTTATGTGACGATATGCATCTAGCAAACGCTCCAAAATCTTTGAGGATGACGGGGATACCGGTTAACTTCCACATATGCTATTCGAGTGGAAGAAGCCACTTCTAGAAACGCACAACATATTTGCGAAACACAATGCCAACCAAAAGGATGTTTTTAATGCAAAAAAGAAAATGATGGAAAGATAAAACCAAGGAGAAGAAGTCTTTATTTGTTTGCTTCACCACTAAAACTTTCACTTGAATACAACATTAAAAAATTTTAATAAACCAAGGCAATAAACAAATTGAATAAACGTCAAAATTATAGCGATGATATTTATTTCCTTCACATTATCGATAACAAGTCAACGTCAACACAATTATATTAGTAAATGCCGATTTAGCATTGAAGTGACAATGACGACATATCGAATTGAAAGCGACGAACGTATTGTGTTGACGTCGGCATCGACATTCACAATAAGGGTGATTATCAGGAGGAACGGTTGTAATTTTGTAGCCATAAATGTTAACAAAAGAAAATAGTCTGAAATTTATTATTTCGGCTTTTAGTTAAATATTTGAATTAATGTAAATTGAAATTATTTTTATTAAGAGTGGAGTGTTGAAATATTCAATCAGATTAGCAGAACGGATCAGTACTACTGATTTCGACAGGCCGCTACACCGTCTCATCAGCGTTTTTGTTGACCTTTACCACTTATTTAGGTAAATGCTTTTTACAAGGAAACATCAGCTAATTAACTAATTTCTGTCACGAAATAGACTTTCATGTAAATTCTTGCATTCATTTTATTGTAACTCAACTTAGCCGAAATTTCCCTATCAGATTTAATAATCCAACACTCACAAGGTCTTATTATTTTTTGTTTTTCGCTTTTATGGGCATTTTTTCAATACCTACAATCAAACCTTTTTTTTGTGTTTATACATGCTTAAACTGGTTTTCTTAGTTATTTGTCTGCTAGTTTTCAGAGAGTCAACAGATCCATTCTGCTAACCTGATTTGAATATTCTTAATAAAAATAATTTGAATTTGCATTAATTCAAATATTGAACTAAAAGCCGAAATAATAAATTTCAGAGTTATAGGCTGAGGCTACACGGGCGTTTTTAAAACGCGGCGTTTCTGTTTTTTATATTAAATTTGAAATTTTAAAAATTTGAGAACTTTCAAATTGAATATAAAAAACAGAAACGCAGCGTTTTAAAAACGCCCGTGTGGCCTCAGCCATAACTATTCAGTTCAAAAAATAAAATTACATAGAAAATAGTGTTTTCGATTCAACTCTCTCTATAATATTTCCAAGTGCATATTTGAAAAACACGCCTTCTACTATGACATAAGCCGAAATTAGCGTTACGTAATATGTGAATGGTCCCTAATTTGATTTCGTTTGTATTTTCGATTCCTCTTAATGCGTTTTGTGAATTATGAAAATAATGTTATTTGTCGAATTAATGATATGCATTAGTTTTAATGAAAATTTTAAATATGCGAAAGTTTTTGCAAAGAAATTGAGGTACAAATTTAATCCGAGTGCTCAGGGAATACATAAGAAAATGAAACAAATTGATACCTTCTCCATTTTTCGAAGTCGATTAAAGAATGGATTTTTGTTGCTTTGCACATCATTAAGTTAGTGTCAAGATTTTTTTTAAATCAAGCTGTTTTTCTCTATTTGTCAAGCTATTTCACTTAGGTTGATGTCAACTAACCTGTTTATCACAGCAATTCCCAGTGTTACCGTTGGATTATTTTACTTCATTCCCATTGCTTTCTGATTTCTTTCGAGTTCATAATCTTTATTTCATGAACAAATAAGATAATTCTACTAAACAATTTAATTTTGTTTAAAGTTGGTAGCCTTACCGTTAGAGATATTTGATGTGTAATCGATTGAACTCTTAACTAAAGGGCCCCATACACTACACCAGTATGCACGCGCAATCACGTGTTGGCGCCAGTGGTTGGGTCCGTGTATGGGCATTTGGTGTGATTGTACGATTTGTGTAGCGATGTCCAACAGAGTTTGATATTTTGCTGATGGTACCAGTTTGTGGAATTCTGTATGGTGAATTTAGCTCAGTTGAGAAAAGTTGTCAAAGAGTAAACATCGGGGTAACACACATTTACTTGAATAAATTACTCATAAATTAAGAAAAAAGGAACAAAATATGTATTGTAAAGTATTTCTGAAATAAAACATATCATTCCTAATAATTTTTTAATAAAAAACCCGCGTTTTCCTTAATTTTTGTTTTAAAAATAAATGCGGTGCGCACTAGGTACAACAACTCATCCGTTCAGAATTTTTAAGGAAATGAATGTTGCACCAGTATCATTGTATGGTATGTGTTTCGATCACGATTCAACATCACTTGTTTGTGCCAGTATACTGGAGTAGTGTATGCTCTGCTTAACTTCAGGTTCTCAGTTGATGAAGAACTTTTTAATAAATTCTTGTGCTATAAAGGTTTTTTAATTATAAACGTCGAAACTGTAACTTTAAAAAATGTGTTTCCAACATTTTAAATAATATTTGAAGTCCTGATAAATATACATATCTTCACCTGAAACGCGAAACGCCCTAACTAACATTTTCATATTTTTCCAAGAGTAGCAATAAATATACTAATATATGTAATTTGCCTTTAACATTTTCTTAATTATATCGCTATTTTAGATCGGGAAAGTCTGATTTTTATAGTAATTATGTGTGTTGGTCAAATACATCGGAATTTATTAAAAAGCCGATTAGAGTTTTTTCAATCATAAATGATTCTCAAAATATTTAAATGTTGAAGCAGTTGTTTCATTGAAAGTAAGAACGTTTACCGTTATAAACAAAAACAATAGCATAGCAAGAAATTATTCATCATCCAGCTGAGCAAAATGTGATCAATATTCTGCTTCAATATGTGTGTTTGTGTGCGTTTGTTTACAAAAAATTGTTACAAATATACGGAGGAAAAATATTGAAGAATATCAAAATGCTTTTGATTTTCATAACAAACGCACACAAGTACATATATTGAAGTTAAAATATTGATCCGTCTAGCAGCCACTTAACACTTCTGATTTGTTCAATAACATTTCCCAACAAAAAAAGTGAAAAAAAGAAGTAGAAAAAGCACAACAACTACTGATACGAAGCACTTCAAACTCCGAGCAAAAAGTAGTGAATTTTACATTAGCGTGTCATTGGAGCGAAGTGGTTTGTTTTTGCTTTGGAAGTAATTAAAAAGTGGTTCATAAAGAAGTAGTCCATTTATTTTTTGCTGGGTTTTGAATGCTATGTGTAATAGAGTGGAGCGCCGATGTATGTAGAGGGAAAAAGTCATCCAATCGATATTGAATTCCTCCAGAATCTTGCATTTAGCTAAATTGTATAAATTATTTTTAAAAATTTTTTTCGACATATCTTTTAGCCCTCTACCACGGCTGGAAGCTAGAGAAATTATATGAATTTTATTTTAATTTGCTTCATTAATATAGAAAAACAAAATTTTAATTTTTTTAAGGATACACGTAAAAAACAATGTTGTGTCGAACGAAATAAGCTTAAACTCGAGGAGATCTGACAAAATATAAGAAAGTTATAAGCCATTAAGAGAAAAAAGTCTGATTTTATTTCCTATACAAAATTATTTTCAATCAAAAAATGTTTAATACAAACTGATTTAAATTCATTTTGTATGAAAAATAATTAAAAAATAATATACCCGTTTTCGCTTAAAGGCTAATAGCCAGAGTGTGAAAACAAGCAAAACTTTTCGCAAACGTTTCGTGCAAAGACGCAAACTTTTAAAATATTTTTAATCGTTTCGTACATGAGCAAAACCAAAACAAATACTTTTGCAATGACAAAGATTGCAAACAAAAGAGAAAGAAATGAATATCATTTTCGTGTTCAGAGACCTTAAATTAGCTTAGAAAATGTTTTTTTGCAAGATATGACAAAAAGTGATAGTTTTTGGGAGAAGGTCTAAAAATATAATTTTTTAAACTTTTAATGCCTGTAGCTCTATACATTTTTTATACGATCGGCACAATCAGTGTATTGAATGAAAAAATAGAGAGATATCCACACAACAGTGTGCAATTTGTTTTATTCAGATGAAAAAAAACTTGTTTTTCGCGAATATCGGGAAAACGTGCATTAAGAAAAAAAAAAATGAATATCATTTGCGTGTTCAGCGACCTCAAATTATTTTAGAAAATGTGTTTTTTTGCAAGATATGACTTAGAAGTTCGAAAATTTGCTTCATTATTTGATCTTAAGTTTGTCTGAAATCTGACATTTTATATATAAAAATGGTGGATATTTTGAGTGTAATGAGTAATAACAGCTATGAAGAATCTATAATGTTGCATCCTATGATGTTTCAAAAATTAATCGATTTGATCTCATATTCAAAATCTTGATGCTGCGGTAGAGGGGTAAAAGTAGGTCCCAATATTTTTTAATTACTTTCCCCATGTATCTAAAAATAGAATGCAACGTTTAGTGCATTCTATTTTCGCAGTTGGCTTTTTGGTGGGCGCTCTTACAGATGTTATTGTATACCCTGGCATTTTGTTAGCATATAGCTACGGCACTAAAAATTTTCAAAGCAAAAAAACATGTCCAAAAATATGTAATTCCACATTTTGAACTATTGTACATATGGCTCCTTTATTGCTCCTTTATCTCAAAAAACCAAAATTTTTAAGTTACTGAAGAAAAAATTTTCCTTAATAAACAAATTTTCAAAAACATCTTAATTTGAACCGAAGTTATTTATAACCACTAAAAGCTAATACCGGTCATTTTCTTGCTAATATTTTTAAAACTTTAAAGGCGTTTTATCAAGTTGCATTTTTTTGAGATATGGCTAGGTTGCAATAAACAAGCGATATGTATATTATGGTCGGATTCTTGTAAAATTGACTACTGATTCATTTAATAATCCAACGTAATTTATTCCTTTTCTATATTTACAGGATTCCAATAAAATTCAATTTCGTCCAACAATACATTTCGACCAGCAAATTGTAACATCGCCCCCAACCATGAACGAAAATTTTAACGCAAATATGCCCATTCAAAAAAATATACCCCAAGCGATGGAACTCTCCCCAAATATATCAACTAAAAACGAAAAAGAAAAAAATGTTTATACAGATAATATGAGCTGCCGCCCAAGTATAAATTTTAATAATTCCATTGAGGCGGATATACAGACTTCAACTGTTAGTTACAGAGATGTTGCCATACCAAAAGAAAAGTCTCGTTCTACAGTATGTTTCAATCAGGAGTTAGAAACAAGTTCGCTCCCATTTAAAACTGATATAAGCAGAAAAACGATGAACTTAAATGAAGATATGCATGCTAGAGAAAAAAATTTTTATACAGATGACATAAACTGCCGCCCAACTATATATTTTAATCAATCCATTGATGCTGATACACAAACTTCAACTGTTAGTAACAGAGATGTTGCCATACCTAAAGAAAAGTCTCGTTCTACAATATATTTCAATCAGGAGCTGGAAAGAAGTTCGCTCTCATTTAAAACTGATATAAGCAGAAAAACTGTGAACTTAAATGCAGATATGCATGCAAAAGCAAAAAATGTTCATACAGATAACATAAACTGCCGCCCAACCATATATTTTAATCACTCCATTGATGCTGATACACAAACTTCAACTGTTAATAACAGAAATGGTGCTATACCTAAAGAAAAGTCTCGCCCTACAATATTTTTCAATCAGGAGTTAGAAACAAGTTCGCACACATTTAATACTGATATAAGCAGAAAAACTGTGAACTTAAATGAAGATATGCATGCAAAAGAAAAATATGTTCATGCAGATAACATAAACTGCCGCCCAAACATATATTTGAATCAATTCATTGATGCTGATACACAAACTTCAACTGCTAATAACATAAATGGTGCTATACCTAAAGAAAAGTCTCGCCCTACAATATATTTCAATCAGGAGTTAGAAACCAGTTCGCTCACATTTAAAAATACTGATATAAGCAGAAAAACTGTGAACTTAAATGAAGATATGCATGCTAAAGAAAAAAATGTTTATACTGATGACATAAACTTCCGCCCAACTATATATCTTAATCAATCCATTGATGCTGACACACAAACTTCAACTGCTAATAACATAATTGGTGCTATACCTAAAGAAAAGTCCCGCCCTACAATATATTTCAATCAGGACTTAGAAACAAGTTCGCTCACATTTAAAAATACTGATATAAGCAGAAAAACTGTGAATTTAAATGAAGATATGCGTGCTAAAGAAAAAAATTTTTATACAGATGACATAAACTTCCGCCCAACTATATATCTTAATCAATCCATTGATGCTGATACACAAACTTCAACTGCTAATAACATAAATGGTGCTATACCTAAAGAAAAGTCTCGCCCTACAATATATTTCAACAAGGAGTTAGAAACAAGTTCGGTCACATTTAAAAATACTGATATAAGCAGAAAAACTGTGAACTTAAATGAAGATATGCTTGCTAAAGAAAAAAAAATTTTATACTGATGACATAAACTTCCGCCCAACTATATATCTTAATCAATCCATTGATGCTGATACACAAACTTCAACTGCAAATAACATAAATGGTGCTATACCTAAAGAAAAGTCTCGCCCTACAATATATTTCAGTCAGGAGTTAGAAACAACTTCGCTCACACTTAAAAATACTGATATAAGCAGAAAAACTGTGAACTTAAATGAAGATATGCGCGCTAAAGAAAAAAATGTTTATACAAATGACATAAACTGCCGCCCAGCTATATATCTTAATCAATCCATTGATGCTGATACACAAACTTCAACTGGTAATAACATAAATGGTGCTATACCTAAAGAAAAGTCCCGCCCTACAATATATTTCAATCAGGAGTTAGAAACAAGTTCGCTCACATTTAAAAATACTAATATAAGCAGAAAAACTGAGAACTTAAATGAAGATATGAATGCTAAAGAAAAAAATGTTTATACTGATCACATAAACTTCCGCCCAACTATATATCTTAATCAATCCATTGATGCTGATACGCAAACTTCAACTGTTAGTAACAGACATGGTGCCATACCTAAAGAAAAGTCTCGCTCTACAATATATTTCAATCAAGCGTTAGAAACAAGTTCGCTCACATTTGAAACTGATATAAGCAGAAAAACTATGAACTTAAATGAAGATATGCATGCTAGAGAAAAAAATGTTTATACAGATGACATAAACTGCCGCCCAACTATATATCTTAATCAATCCATTGATGCTGATACACAAAGTTCAACTGCTAGTAACAGACATGGTGCCATAGCTGAAGAAAAGTCACACCCTACAATATATTTCAGTGAAGCGTTAGAAACAAGTCCGCTCACATTTAAAACTGATATGAGCAGAAAAACTATGAACTTAAATGAAGATATTCATGCAAAAGAAAAAAAATTTCATACAGATAACATAAACTGTAGCCCAAGTATATGTTTTAATCAATCCATGGAGGCTAATACAAAAGGTTTACCAGTTAGTGAAAGGTTTACCAGTTAGTGAAAGCGTCATGCTTTAGAAACAAGTTTGCTTCCGATTAAAACTGATATGAGCAGAAAAACAATGAATTTAATTGAAGATATGCATGTGTCACCCGTAAAACTGTCTCAAGAATTTGGGCCTTGTAAAAACTTGAATGATTCTGGGAGTATAAGCAAACATAGCCAGCAACCAAAGCTAGTAGTTAGGAAGATATGCGCGCCATTTACAAATAAAACAAAAAATCCATCAGAATCGGACCAATCGAGGCTGCTACAGTTCGAAGAGAAACAAGAACTAAATGTACCGCTTGATATCAATAAAGATAATAAAAATTTAGACGTAGAAAGGGCAGCTAAGGCATATAAATCTTCAAGTTTCTCATTTGATAGTCTAACAGGAATGTCATCACCAGAATCCCCTTTTCCCCTAATACCCTTAGAGTTTAAGGGTTACACCCTGAAAGAACTCAATGACGAAATAGAACGTGGAAATATAAAACTTTTTTCAAATGCGACCAAATATCCAATTACTGATCGTAAGTGCAGTAATAATGCGCCTCATTTTAATTTGAAGAATCTTCAACCTGGCCAATCACCAGCGAAAAGTAGAAGGTCTCTGGTTTTTGAGGACGCAGATATACCGGTATCATCTTATGAAAACATGCACAGCAATCTCAAAAATGTTAAGGCAAATAACTTTTTGAACTTTAAAACTGTACTGGATGATATTGCAAAAAAACAAAAAAATAAAGGCAAATGCCGCTACTCACAAGCTGATGAGATCATGCTGGATAATACAAGTTTTTTAACCAGAGCTAAAATAAGTGACGAAACTGTGTCCCGCAATAGTTCTAAAAGAGATGTAAGCGAAATGAAAGAAATCATGGATACATTCGATGAATCAATGGCGGAAGCAGCAAGTAAAGATGAAGAAGATATTTTGCGCTCTAGTTTGAAAGCTCAAAAGTCGTGGTAAGTCACATCATGTATTGTAAGTCACATCATGTATTTGCGACTTATTCTGCAATTATTTTCGACCCAAAAGATATATACTAATATCCTTCCAAATCAGGGCTGCTCGTTTCACAGCACAATTGTGCTGAGAGTACTTCACACGTATTTTTACCCTCTTTCATTTATTCATTTATATGTAAAATATTAAACAAAACGGTGTTTGTTAATACCCAACATACCAAATGGCTTGAGAAAAATATTATAATAAGCTTACTAACATAATCCTTAAGCTTGAAAAAGTATTGAAAGCCCAGTCAAATTAAGGTTTCACTGCGGAATGAGAGATAATAATCTGTAAATTTGTATACACATTCATTTTGGTGTTGTAAAAGTTATCTCAAAAGTCTCATAAAATCTCGTGTCTGCGCCGTAAGTTATTCAAGGTCAAAGGTCACAAAAATCAGTTTTTCGCGATTATCTCGGTTTCTATAGCTCCAATGATGTTAACATATACTATAAAATTTGTAGAGCATAAAATTTGCGACTGATTTTATATTAAATATTTTTTTTTCGCCCAACTGTTTCTGAGATAGAGCGCAGAGAACCTGCAGCGCTCATCCAAACTGGCTGTAATGCAAGGTCAACCGTCAATTTCAGCGAATAATACCTTGTATAAAGTTATTTAATCATTGAAATATCATTTACAAGAAATAATTTGTATTATTTATTAGTTAATACATTATAATTAATAACATTTTGCATACATATCTAATATATTCGTTTAATAATACTTACACAGAAAGAAAAACGCCATTCTAAATTCAAGTGTTTTCTTCTACTTTCTTTTAGTACGAGTCGTACTCAAAAACTTTAGTACGAATAATACTAAAATGTTCTTAAATCAAGCCAAAAACGGGATACAATTCTTAAATCATGTAAAAATCTTGAATCACGTACAAATTTATTAAACTAAGTACAAAAATTCATATTTTAAGTACGACTATTTTTATAAACTTTATGCAAAGTCGTAGTGTGTTGGTATTTGTTTGCTTTTTGATAACCACAATTCACTGTTGTGCTCTTGATGTTGTTTTTTTCTGGTAACTTTGTTTCTTCGTGTATTGCCGACAAATAACCGGCAAACATCGTATTACATGCTGCTGGTGTATAGTGGATTTTAGGTGTCGTTCTTTCATGTACTGATTTAGCTAAGTTGTCTGAGGCGTTGGCTTACAAACATGATGAGTTATGTTCAATACCAGGAACGTACAAATATAAATTTTAAATTAAAACAAGTAAGTAAAAGTATTAAATTTAGCTAATGGCCCTTTTCACAATGTACGAGTGAGAGTTAACGTGGGCTTTAACAGGAAGTTCGACATACAAAACTTGCCGTTAAAGTCAACCTTAGCTTTTAATCATACATTGCGAAAAGGACCATAAGTATTAAAAATATAAATTTTCAAGTCTGCTCTAGGATTAAATAAGGAAAACAGCCTGCTTCGGGCTTGATTCAAGTACGCGGGTCGATTGATTAAAGTACGCAACGGGATTGATTAAAGTACGCTGTAGGATTGATTCAAATAAGCGTTAGGATTGGTTGAAGTAGGCATCGGGGTTGAATCAAGCACGTAATACGACGTTAGTCGCTACTTGTCGGCTATGCCCGAAAAATAAAAATAACAACAACAAGAGCATATCAGTGAATTGTGGCTATCATTAAAGCAAACAAACACCAACACAGTACGAGTACGACTGTGTATAAAGTCATAGACATTGTCGTACTTACTTACTTACTTAGATGGCTATAAACAACCGTTTAGGTCAGTAGACTGACTCAGAATATTTTTCCATGCGCGTCGATCAAATGCGCTTCGTCTCCAGTTTCTAGTACCAAGTTTTACGAGATCTTTCTCAGCTTGATCTTTCCACCGGAGTTTGGGTCGTCCTCTTCTACGTCTTCCTTCGGGATCGAAATCGAATGTTTTCCTCGCCGGAGCATTATCATCCATACGTATGACATACCCCAGCCAGCGCAACCGTTGTACTTTGATGCGCTTAACAATGTTAATATCTTCGTACAACTCATATAGCTCATGATTCATTCGATGTCGTTACTCTCCGTTGACGCAGACAGGTCCATATATTTTGCGCAGAATCTTTCTCTCAAACACCCCAAGAACAGCTTCATCTGCTTGCGTAAGAACCCACGCTTCAGCGCCATATAGTAGCACGGTTAGTATAAGCGTTCTATAGAGGGAAATTTTTGTTCGTCGAGAGAGGGCTTTGTTTCTAAACTGCTTGCTTAGCCCGAAATAGCATCTATTAGCAAGAATTGTTCTGCGTTTTATTTCCAAACTGATGTTATTTTTTTGGTTTATGGCGGTATCGAGATAAATAAAATTGTTCACTACCTCGAAGTTATAGTCACCAACGTTCACATATTGACCCAGTCTTGTTACTTCTTTGTTCGTTGATACCATTAATTTGGTTTTATCTTGATTTACTATTAGACCCACTTTCGCCGACTCCTTTTCGATACTCGAGAATGTTGCAGTTACCTCTCGCACAGTCCGCCCCATGATATCAATATCATCGGCATAAGCGAGTAGCATGTGTTTGTTGTTGTAAAATGTGCCTGCTCTATTAACTGCAGCATCCCGCAGGATTTTTTCCAACAAAATGTTGAATAGATCACAAGATAGACTATCACCTTGTCTAAAACCTTGTTTGGTATTAAACGTCTCGGAGAGGTCTTTTCCAATTTTAACTGATGATCTTGTGTCAGCTAACGTCATTCTGCATAAGCGTATTAGCTTTGCATGTATACCAAACTCAGACATAGCTTTAAATACCTTTGCTCGTATCGGGCTGTCAAAAGCAGCTTTATAGTCGACGAACAGATGATAAGTGTCGATTTGTTTTTCTTGGGTCTTCTCCAGGATTTGGCGCAATGTAAATATCTGGTCTGTGGTCGATTTACCAGGTCTAAAGCCGCATTTGTAGGGTCCTATTATTTCGCTGACTTTCGGTTTCAATCGTTCACATAGCACACTCGATAGAATTTTGTATGCAATAGGAAGGAGACTAATACCTCTATAGTTGGCGCATACGGTTTTGTCTCCTTTCTTATGCACAGGACATAGCACGCTGAGGTTCCAGTCATCGGGTATGCGTTCTTCTAGCCAAATGGTTTTAACAAGTCGGTGCATACTCCTTAACAACTCGTCGCCTCCGGCTTTAAAAAGTTCTGCCGGCAGACCATCAGCACCTGCATCTTTGTTGTTCTTCAGCCGGGATATTGCTTTTTTGATCTCATTGTGGCTAGGTGGTGTACATTCGACACCGTCGTCAATGATTGGTTCAATGGTATCTTCGTTGTCGCTATCACCTGATACCAACAGCATGGAAAAATGTTGTTTCCATGTCCTCAGCACATTTTCAGTATCTGTCACCAGGTTTCCGTCTTTATCTTTACAGGAGAAACTACCAGTACCAAAGCCCTCTGTTTGGTGTTTTACTTTTTGGTAGAATTTTCGGACTTCGTTTCTACTGCTGTACATCTCGATCTCCTCACACTCGCGCCTTTACATTTCTCTTTTTTGCGGCGGAACAGGCGTTTCTCCTCTCTCCTTTTCTCCCGGTACCTCTCCCGTGCTGCTCGCGTTGCTGGTGGCTGCAGTATTGCCAAGTATGCAGCGTTTTTCTCTGCAGTTGCATTGTGACACTCCTGGTCGTACCATGGATTTTTTGGGGGAGGCTTTTGAAACCCAAGTACGGATTTAGTCGCTGTTTCCATGGAGTGTGCAATACGTTGCCATTCTGCGCATATATCATCGGGACAAGGAGTGCTCTCTAGTAGCATTTGGGTTAGACGAGTGGAATAGGCGGTAACATGTTGTTGTGCGTGCAGCTTTTTGACGTCCAGCTTCCTCTGTTGGATTATTTGAGTGTTTCTCGCTAGATTTAGACGGGTGCGAACCTTAGCTGCAACAAGGTAATGATCTGAATCAATGTTGGCACCTCGAATTGAACGCACGTCTAGCACACTGGAACTATGCCTTCCGTCCACAACTATGTGATCAATTTGGTTCTTCCTTAGTTGATCAGGGGATACCCACGTTGCCTTGTGAATATCGAGATGTTTAAACCTAGTGCTACTCACTACCATGTTTCGTCCCGCGGCGAAGGATATCAATCTCAAGCCGTTATCACTGGTGTCTTCGTGAAGACTAAATCTGCCGATTGTTGGATCGTATATCTCTTCCCTTCCGATTTTCGCGTTAAAATCACCTAGAACAATTTTAACGTCATGGTTGGGGCAGCGGTCATAAGTTTCTTCTAGGCGCTCATAAAATGTATCTTTGACCTGCTCGTCCTTATCCTCCGTCGGGGGATGAGCACAAATAAGGCTTATATGAAAAAACTTCGCCTTTATGCGGATTGTAGCTATCCGTTCATCGATCGGAGTGAACCTGGAGACAAGATGTTTAATTCTCCTACTGACTCGAACCCACATCCAAACTCGTGTCTAGTATCATGGCAGCTGTAGTATATGTCGTCACCGTGTAATGTTCTGGTGACACCATGTCCATTCCATCTTACTTCTTGGATGGCAGTAATATCAGATCTGTACTTATTCAGTTCGTCTGCTAATTGAATCATTGCACCTGCTCTGTACAACGTACGAACGTTCCAGGTGCAGATCCGTAAATCATGGTACTTATTCGTTTGCGGTGGTCGTCAATTTTTGTAGGGGGCCGTTTCTTATTCTTTACATCTTTCATTGTAAGTAATTTTTTGTGGAGGTGAATTACAAGTCCAACGCTCCAACCATTTTTTTAAAGTTCTAATGGTGAACTCGTGGCACAGATTAGCTCACTACTTCAAACGGTTGTTTACAGCAGCTACCCCAGGTGACACCGCGAGGAGGTATGTGTCCACTTGAGATGAAGAAGTGACCAAGATAGGTACCGGGCTTATCCAAGTTAAAGACGATCGGACTGTTGCTTGGTATCCCACATACCCACGTCACCCATTGTCGTACTTAAAATAAGAAATTTTCTACATGAATAAAGCCGAATCTGGCTAAAATTAGTGTTTTGCACTTGATTATTCCGTAATTGAATCAATCTTTCTGTACTTGATTTCAGGAAATCCGGAATCACCGTACTTTTGAGACCGCTTGGGATTAATTTAAGTACCGATGGATTGATTTGTTACGATACTTGAACGAAGTCCTTGCGGCTGGTGCTGCCACCTCGGCTAGCTCACTTGCTTGGCCTGGCAATTATGCCCGCAACATAACCAACATTTCGCACAATAAAATGAAATACAAGCTAAATCGATAAATAAAAAAATTTAATCTTCAACATACCCTACTCATCAATAAAAGTAATTTATTTTTTTCTTAAGGATTCTGGTGTTATTCCCCTAAGCGCGTAGCCCGCCCTACCTTAGTCATTATCGTACTCTTTATGACCCCTACTACTATTATTTCATTTCACCAACAACTTACCAGACCATCACTGGCCTATCTTTTCATATCTTCTCAGTCCCTCACAAGCCGTGCCTTCTTACCCTTTTTAGAATGAGCAACACGTATTGATTCATAGCAAGGTAGATTGAACAGGTACCACTACAAGAACAGCTGTTTTAGTAAATTTGAGAATGTGTGCGTCACACAGACAATAGATTTTGACACATGTCTGGGATTTTTCTATCAACAACGGGCATGTGTTAGTAAATTTGAGACAGCTTATGAATGTGTGCGACTAACAGATAATGGATTTGTCATATTTCTGGGTTATTTCTACCAACAAAATACATGTGTTTTTTGGTGTTGTATTTGTTTTAGTTATGGTGGTACCTGTAATGAAAATGCCTTGATTTATAGACAAACAATCACATAATTTATTTAAAATACACTAAATCTAACAAGTTTAATGAATAAAACTTATTCTAAAATGGCGTAATTAATTTCTCTATCCTACAGTAACTTATAACGTAATGAATGTAATAACTAATTATTTTATTTCCGTTTCCGGCGGTATCCTAAAAGCAAAAAAAATTTCTTTCTTGTGTGTAAATTCAAATTTTGAAACGAACGGTTATTTTAACCAATTATTGCTTATATACTTTCTAATAAAAATCTTCGAATTTCTCTTTTTTTAACAGACTTAAATTAAAATTTATCTGTCTATTTAGACAATTATCATGGTTTTATTCGCTAAAATATGTATTGTCTTGTTTTTTTAGTATGTAAAATGTTGCTTATTTTTTTAATTATCCTAAATTTTCTTAATTTTTAATTAAATTGCCTACTTAATTTAAATATCACCTAACATACAATTGGACACTATAACAAAGAAAAACTAACAAGGAACAAACTAGTTTTCTGTATTGGCTCCAATACTTCTAGCCCCATACAGACCTTTAACCCTTTTTACTAACGCTTTACATTAGTGATTGAAATTGGATAAACCATTCTCGAGTTAGAGTAAACTATACTGATGTATTTAGTGAAAATCTTGGGAAAAAACTGAAAACGGATTTGTGGATTAAAGCTTAAATGTTCCCCATACTTTTATTTAACAGCTGAAAAATGATTTTCTGTATACCAGTACATATAGTTGTGTTTACCGAATTTTTTTTGTCGCGTTGGAAGTGATTTTGTCGCATTTTTATATGTTCTTACAGTCATGGTGATATTTTATATACTTCGCTGATTGCATCCGATTTTCAAACTTCTTCACGAATTTTTTACAGATATCTTTTTAATATTGGTTGCCAAAAAAGTAGTAACTCTTTTATCTAGAAGATGACATGAAGGAAATCATATAATCTTAAAGAACGCGTTTTTGTTTTGGTTTTCTGTAAAAGTCTCATTGTTCAGCCTTAGAATAAAAATTTCTGATGATTTTTTATATCCAAATATGATTTTTATTTCACCAAATGATGATTTTCTTCGAAAAGCTTCTGGCAACGCTGCATCAAACTGAGGGCAAAATCCCTCCATGTAGGTAATTTAGTCATTGAAATAGGAACGTAGGGAAAATCGTACAGATACAAATATATTTTGTGTTGGTTAAAGCGAAACATTTGAGACACCAGTGCTTCCCAGGAATTTTCTTTTTCACCCAGTGGCCTGTTAAAAACATCTACTGGCAACACTGTCTACAACAATATTTGCGAATACCAAAATTTTGTTTAGCTAAATAGACAATTAATGAAACCCTGATTCTTGAAAAGAATAATTTTAGTTGTGGCCACACCAAAGGAAATTACTAAATGTATTATACATCAAATTGAAGGTAATTCACTCCCATTCAGTAATCTACAACAATATTTGGGAATATATATATATATATATATATATATATATATATATGTATATATATATATATATATATATATATATATATATATATATATATATATATATATATATATATACATATATATACATATATATATATATATATATATATATATATATATATTTATATATATATATATATATATATATATATATATATATATATATATATATATATATATATATATATATATATATATATATATATATATATATATATATATATATTCCCAAATATTGTTGTAGATTACTGAATGGGAGTGAATTACCTTCAAGTTGATGTATAATACATTTAGTAATTTCCTTTGGTGTGGCCACAACTAAAATTATTCAAGAATCAGGGTTTCATTAATTGTCTATTTAGCTAAACAAAATAAATTATTCAAGAATCAGGGTTTCATTAATTGTCTATTTAGCTAAACAAAATTTTGGTATTCGCAAATATTGTTGTATATTGTTGTATATATATATATATATATATATATATATATATATATATATATATATATATATATATATATATATATATATATATATATATATATATATATATATATATATATATATATATATATATATATATATATATATATATATATATATATATATATATATATATATATATATATATATATATATATATATATATATATATATATATATATATATATATATATATATATATATATATATATATATATATATATATATATATATATATATATATATATATATATATATATATATATATATATATATATATATATATATATATATATATATATATATATATATATATATATATATATATATATATATATATATATATACAACTCCACTAAACACATTTTTGTTGTAAATTCTACAATTAAAAATTTATAGATAGTAAAAAAACGTAACGTGCGTTACGTAGCGTGCGTCTCAAAGAGTTCACGGCTTTTGATAAAAAACAACAAAATTTTTTGGCTTCAAATAAGTTATTTTAGAATTCTCTTAAATTCATCTTTCTTTTAGGAATTAGATTTTGTGTGTTTATTATGCGAAATTCGCTAAAAACTATGAGCACACAAAGCTTTGTGATCAAATTATTTCGCTACAAATACCTGTAAAAAATTATGTTTTACGCTATTCGAAAGTAACTCTTATCCCACTAACACTATGTGTAAGTACATATCTCTTTTGAAAGACCAAATTTGTCCATATATCATGTCTATCTTTTCTCTTTTTTACAACAATATTTTATATTTTCAAATAGTCTCAGGCTGCTAATATAACGACCAAAGTTACATTAAATGACTGATATTTTAAGTCATAACTTTATTACTGGTGGTTGGATTTTTGCCAAATTAAAAATGGTAAACATAATCTGGGGGGTTACTCTGTAATACGATTCGAAAGGAAAACTATTCGAATTTTTATGTTATTTACATAGCAATTCGAAAGCAGTTTCTTTCGTTTCGAATTACAGAGTAACCCCGCTGAATTTTTTAAGAATTCTGTCGCCTCTACACATTTTTCAATCTGTCTAAAAATTGAAACATAATAGTTTTTAAACTAATCGTATATTTCTATGGGCTTAGAACGAGAATTGGAGCAATTTTCTTTATAAAGGGATATCCTAATGTATATATACAAGTATAAAACATTTTAATTGGTTGTTTTGTTGCCAATACTAGTCAGTTTTTGTTTATTATTATTAAAAAAATATTTAAACAGCATTATGTTCAGTTTCATTAATAAAATTTTAATACCGGTATCATACCGGTATTCAAGTTTCGGTAGCGGTATATACCGATACCGATATAGTTAAAATACCGCTACCGATATAAAAGAAAAAATTAATACCACTACCGCTACCGTTATTCGTTTCGATTGCCAACCTTGGAAAATAACTTTATAAACTCGTAAAACAAAAAAAAAAATAAAATAAAATTTGGTAAAAAAATTAATAAAACAAGTATGTATTTATCATAGCTGTAATAAGTGAATGGAATGAAAAATAAAAATATTTTTATTTCAGTTTTATTTTTTATTTCCAGTTAGAAATAATAACAATTCAAATAATTATTTATTATATGAGAATATATCAAGCTGAAATGCTACTTTTGACAGATAAAAAGAAATAATTTCAAAAGTTTTTTAAAAAAATATTTCATAAATTTTTTAGTCAAGTATACAATTACCAAAACTGTTTATAACTTAAAACAATGTTCTTCTCGGTTATCAATCATAAATTGTTCAAATATATTTTTATTGATAGTACCCATTATTGTTTCCGAGAACAATATGTAGCTCTTGTTGTTTCTGCATCTATTTTCAATGACCTCTTACAACTACACAGAAAAAATTATCATAGATTTTTATTTTAACACCCATGTGTTTGAATTTGTTTTAAATTTTATTATTTTTTTCTTTGGTTTTTAAATATTCCAATAAAAATTTTTGATAGAAAAAAAATGCGATTCTTTTCTTATTAAATATTTACGAATTTTAGTGTTTAATTTTACGAATTTTGTAATAGGTTCCATTTCCGTAAAATAAATGTTTGAATTTATGAATTTAGTAATAGAATACGAATTATAGTTTTTTCTGTGTAGAATTAGAGTTGGAAAAAACCAACCAATGTAGCAAATAGACGGGCGCGGATACAGGGGGAGGAAAATGGGATATTTCCACCCCAAAATTAAAAAATATACCTCTTTCCTATTGAGTTTCTAAAAACAATTTTGCTAAATATTATGTCAGTTAGAAGCTCCCCCACCGAAAGCAAAAGACTGTAAATGGTAAAGTAAGAAAATAAAAAACGTGATTGGTTATGGAGCTCATGTTTTGACTTTCATATTATTTTTAATTTCTATGAGATTTTTGGGTAGAAGTTCCCTAATGATCTGCATTAACCCAGCGAAAAGCTCATAGGAAGTTGCTAATAATCCCTCAATAATTACGCTGCGGTAAATGTTGTACCAATCGTTTTGAAAGCACTTGTCCTATGACTGGTGAAAATGGGAATGGAACAAAATGTTCCTGAGTCGCAACCGGTGAAGAGACACCATGACACAAATCTAGATAAAAAATGTTAGCAAAATACCCCCACTGTACAAGCAGATCTTTTCCAAACCAAAAATATTTGTTTAAAGTAGAACCTGTCGCTGAGTGTCTTAATTATCTGAATTGACCTACAATGACAACGCAATGTAAAAGCTACCGGTACCATTCATATAAAGCTCCGGTACTCGAACTGGTTTCTAGTCCTTGGGAACCAATCACGCGACCTGTCTTTTGACAGGTTCTTACATTATAGGTTTTTATATTATTTATGTTATGTTTGCAATACTCTTTATTTAGACTGTTAAGTAAACTTCACATTACTAAATATCTTATGGCGTTTTCTTTTCTACAAAATTGTGTTGCACTATTTGCCCTTTTTAATGAAAATTTGCAATATAATCATGTTTCGAAGAAGTGAATTTATTAGAAATTATTGTATCATCCCTTACGAAGGGAAATTTTTCCTTTAAAGGAATGTTAAATTGCAATTTTTTAATAAAAAGTAAAAATATGTCACAGTTTTTTGTAGAATAGAAAACGCCATTAGTGTGTCAAGTTTTATTTTGAAAATCAAGCTGATTTTAATCGAATGTCAAGCTAAAGTACTATTTGAAACTGGCAACCCTAGCTGAACTTCTGTCACGAGGTCTAATTTTAATATAGTTTAGGTTTCTAAACCATTCACCCATGTGCTGAAAAACACTCGATTGTTAAATCACTTGCGAGTTTTCAATCTCAAATCTCATTTTTTTTATGTGCTGAGGCTCGCGCGTTCTGTTTATTTTTCGATACAATCTTCGAAAAAGGTTTTTATATATGCTCTTTGTTTTTTGAAACCATAGTATCAAACACAGAATTTTCCAACTATTTTTAGTTTTGGCCTTACTTTTTTTCTTGATATTTTATGTTTTATGCATCTGGCAACAATATTGGTTGACAAATCTGATAAGTAGGTGTCTAGAATAATGACGCGCATTATAAAATCGCCATTTTTAAAGTAAACAAAAGTTACACAATAGTCGAAATAAAGCAGCATACTTTTTAATTTAGTATTTTATATAAAAATTAATAAACATTTTTGGGCAAATCAAAGCGAGCTTGCATATTGTTCTATCCCGTATTTTGTATTTAAATAGTACTTGATACTGTGAACAGCTTATGTCTTACAACGGTTATAATTTTTTATGTTTCCCAAAAAGTTCATTTTAAAATCGGCCCGTATGAAATTTTGATGTCCTTAACACTTTTATTATTCACAAAAACTTTTCTTTATTTATTTTATACATTTCATTTTAATTTATTTTATTTTAAACATAAAAATTTTAAAGAAAATTATAAAATATGGAATACAATTTTTTAAAACACATGCCATTCATGTGTAAAATTTTATGAATTTTTTGTTTGAAAATTTTAAATAAAATTTTATGCATGCATAAAATAATTTGAAATATGAAAAATAGGACTGATATGGCACTGCTTTGAATTGCCCATTTGTATTTTTTTGAGTGATATTAAATAAAAACAGATTAAATTTTACTGGAATGCTTTTATTTTTTGCTATTTGATATTTAATTTTTGTAATATACACAAGTTCACTTAGAGTTCACTTTACTCTTTGCTTGCGAGTTCAAATAGCAAAATTTTTTGTGATTGCGATTTCCAACACACCCATTTAGTGACTTCGAGTCGAAATCGTATTTATTTTGCGAAATGCGATTTTCAACACATGGGCGATTTTCAACACATGGGCGATTATCTCAACAGGCAACTTGCTTTAATCTAATACTGAGTGTGGTTCAATTCTGTTGAACCAAAAATAAGTGAGAAATTACTCGCTTGAATAAAAACAAAGACAAAACAGTACCGTTATAATGCATTTTTATAAAAATTTTTTTGCTTAAATTGTCATTCGAAGGTTTTATTATATTTTTGCAAAGCTAATTACTTTTATTGTTTTCGTGATCACCTTCTATAGATAATTTTTTTTTCGGTTATATGTATTTTTTATTGTATCTTCAATAAAATTGAACTAACAATAAGTAATCAAATCTTAACTCTAAAATTTTAATTTTTAAGTCCAGCCAGTGCCAGACAAAAATATTTGTTTCAGCGGTTGGTTGTTTGGTTGTTTACGTCTCTCGTGTTCGGCTGAGAGCAAGAGTGTCCCTCCTTCTCAGCCGAGTGTGGCCTCTAAAGTTAATGATGTTTCGGGCTAGGGGATTTGGGTGCAACTCAAGTCTTTTTATGTAGCTTGTCACGTGTTTAGAAAACACTGTCTTAACCGGCGGCACATCTAGGTCTTTATGAATTCGCTTGTTTCTGACATACCATGGGCCTGCTGTAATCGTACGGAGTATTTTATTTTGTTGCCTTTGAATTTTTTCTACATTTGATGCCGAGGCAGTGCCCCATAACTGGATTCCGTAGGACCATATTGGTTTTAGAATGGAGTTGTATAGAAGAAGTTTACAATCTAGGCTTAGAGTAGAGTTCCTTCCAATGAGCCAATTCATTTGAGCTGCTTTTAATTTCATTTGGGTCACCTTTGCATTTATGTGTGACTTCCATGTTAGACGACGATCAAGATGAACACCGAGATATTTTACTTCAGTGTGTTGAGGTATAGTTTGGTTATTTATTTGTATAGGTGGGCAGGTTTCTTTGCACAATGTAAAAGTAATGTGTAGACATTTTTGTTCGTTAATTTTTATCCGCCATTGTTTTAGCCATTGTTCCAACTGGGGTATATAATCTAGCAAATTGCGGGTGGCATCTTGATGGCTTTTGTGAACACTTAGAAAAGCTGTATCATCAGCGAATGTTGATATGTGCATGTTACTGCTTACCGGCAAGTCAGAGGCATATATCAGATATAATACAGGACCGAGGATGCTGCCTTGAGGAACTCCGGCTTCAATGGGTTGCGGAGGGCTTTGAAAAGTACCTTCTTTAACAACAAATTTTCGCTCAGTTAAGTAGCTTTCTAAAAGTTTAAGGATGTTTTCGGGTAGGTTTTGCTTTAGTTTCTGTATTAAACCTGCGTGCCATACTTTATCAAATGCCTGAGAAACATCGATGAAGAGCGCAGAACAATATTTGTTTTCTTCGAAGGTTTTTCTAACCACGTTCACGAGTCTATGTGTTTGTTCAATCGTACTATGTTGTCTCCTAAAACCGAATTGGTGGTCTGGAATGCATCCAGTACGATTCAGTATGGGTGTTAGCTTACTCATAAGTAGCTTTTCAAATAGTTTTGACATGTTAGACAACAGGCTTATAGGCCTATAGGACTCCACCTTCGTATGATCGATCTTTGCCTGGTTTAGGTATCATGGTAATCAGCGAAACCTTCCATTCTGCGGGATAGCATTTGAGGCGCAAAATACTGTTAAAAATAAATAGAATTATCCGTTTTGCATCATAGGGTAGCTCTAAGAGCATTTTATTGCTTCTTTTATCAGCGCCTGGGGCTTTTTTCGAGTTTAAGCCCGCAATATAGTGTTCAATCTCACGAATGTTGAACCTCAAAGTAACATCTGGTATAGCGAGGACTGGTGGCAGCTCAACTATAGTATCAGACGTATTTGGAGTAAATACTTTCTGCAAGTGGTTTACAAACAGAGTACCTTTTTCAGCGTCAGTTCTTGCCCAGTCTCCATTCGAAGCTCGCAATGGAGGCTTATATATCACTGGTCTTTTGAGGCCTCGGGCTGCTCTCCATAGCGAATAGTCTGTTTGAGGTGTTGCGTCGAGCCCATTGAGAAAGTTTTCGAGAGAAGCGGTTTTTTGATATTCTAGTAGAGTTTTCAGCTGTTTAGTACATTCCTTCAGCCTAGATTTTAGCTGTGGGGATCTGTAGCGTTGCCATTCTCTACGAACTCTTCTTTTTTCGGATAAAAGCCGTTCTACATCTGCTGAAAAAATTTTATTATATCTCACCTGAAGATTTGTAGTAGTAGCATTTAGAGCAGCTTGCTTAAGGTTTGCCTCAAACATTCTAATAGAGTCACATATGTCAGCAGGCGTTTTTAATGGAATATTTTCTGGGCAATGAGCACTCAAATATTTTTTGTATTTCAACCAATTTATACGTGTGGTTGTCATCGTTAAATCACAAGTGGGTGAATATGTTGTATGTGAATATATAGTGACAATAGTTGGTGAGTGATCTGAAGACAAATCTAAAGATGCTTCAACTTGGATCATTTCGCTGGGCACACCCATTACTACTCCAAAATCAATAACATCAGGTATTTTTCGGCGATCTGTTGGCCAGTAAGTTGGCTGTCCACTTGATATAACATTTAACCGCATTTTTGAAATTGTGTCAAACAAAACGCGACCCTTTGGCGTGATGAGGCGAGATCCCCAGAATGTGTGCTTAGCGTTGTAATCACCGGCGGCCAAAAAGCGTGGGCCTAGTGAATTAAAAAATCTACTATACTGATTTTCTGTAATAGAGTACCTGGGAGGAGAGTAAATTGATGAAATCACCAGGTTTTGATGAAAAGCTTCAATGCAGATGTTAGTTGCTTGAAGATAGTCTTCACAATGATCACTCATTAAGTAGTGTTTTAATCGCGATTTTATTAGTATACACGAGCCACCACAAGTTCTACCTTGGGGGTCCTTTGTGTCGTAGAGAGTATATCCGTTGATTTAAAAAAAAAAACTTCTAGCAGTCAAGTGCGTCTCAGAGATAAGCATTACATCAATTTTTTTATCCATCATGAAGTATTCTAGTTCGTTTTTATGTTGGCGGATGCCGTTTGCGTTCCAGAAACAGATTTTTAAGTTCATGGTTTGTTTAATGCAGCCTGCAATAATGTAGACTGCATTTTCAACACTTCCTGCATCATGCAGGTCATGTTGGTTGTAAAAAAATTTACGGTTTGTATTAAATTTTCTATTGAAGCCTCAAGTCGATCAAAATTGAAACCACTGTTTTCGTTTGCAAGAGGCCGTTTTTGAGCTGTGGGCTGGTTAGACTTCAAAGCATTAGCGTACGAGAACTGGCTGTTTGGTATGTTTTGCGCTATGGGCTGGTTAGCCTTAAAAATGTTTGCGTATGAAGGCCGGCTGGTAGCTGGTTGGCGCAACTGGGGATAATTTGTATTGTCGAAAGTATTAGGTTGAGCATAGGTTTGATTACGTCTGTTAGACAAAGACTGCTTAACATGTAAATAGACAGGGCAGCCCCTGTAGTTTGCAGTGTGATTTTGATGACAATTGCTACACTTTTTCATTTTGGAATCATCTTTTTGCTTATCACAATTGACAGTGCTGTGTAGTTCACCACAGACGACACAAACGGTGCGCAACTTGCAATATGTTTTGGTGTGGCCATATTCTTGGCAATTCAGGCATTGAATGGGCCCTGCTCGCTTGTGTGGTTCCTCTACGGTAACTCGTTGGTGCAGCAAATATCTTAAGCTGTAAATGGGGTGTACTTCATTCTTTTTTAATTTCATATCACCTGGTTCCATTTCCACACGAAATAGTGGTTGGGGAACTCGCTCTCTATTTTTAATGTTAGTAACATTTTTTACTTAAAAAATAATTATTTAGTAGACCCGCTTTTACCTCTTCTGGATCCACGTATGAATCGATGCCTTTTATCACTACCTGGAGGCCTTTTGCACTTTTCAATTGGTAGGTGTAAAAATTTTTATTTTGTGTTTCAAACTCCGAAACTACTGAGCGGTAATGATTTTCTTCATTTACTTGAATTTTTGTTTCATTAATCGCACCGCGTTTTATCGGGATCACGTAAAACTCCTCTTCACCGATTAATTGTACTAGCCTTTTAATTAGCTCATTTGAGTTTTTCTCTCTTAAGTATATTGGGACGGCTTGCTTGACCTGACAATGGTGATTTGGTCTTCGTCGTTTTGTAGAAGTGAAAACCGGGTTTCAGAGAGCGCCGCATCAGACTTACCATCTTTGGCCATTTTCGCCAATGGAGCGAGGTTTTTCGATCTTGGACTTCTTTGTCTTTTTTTTATTATTTACCACTTTGAAATAGCGATCAATACCCATTTGGATTTTTGGATTTTCTGAATCGGTTTCTAGGGGGACACTTTCTGTCGTTTTTTCTTTTTCAGCTTGATGTTGGCTCATATTGTTGTCACTTGTGCTTTGCTGTGATGCTGGTATCAAAAAATTTACTTTTATAAATTATTTTTGAAATTTCACATTTTGGTTATTGGTTCTCATGTATGTAATAATTTTTTTTTAATTTTTGTTAAACAAATTTTTGGTAGTGGCAACACTGTATGTATGAATAAATAAAATGATAATACACTAAAAAAATTCCATGCGACATATGCACGAAAATGCTCGTACATATTACGAAATATTTTGTAATGTCGCACCACGAAATTCTTTCGTAAAATATATGAAATGAACGATAATAATCAAAAAATAAAAGTAAAAAAAAGTATGGCTAAACCGGGACACGAACTCGAAATCGTCATGTTTAAAGGCATGTACTCTACTCACTGAGCCACTTTCTACTTATTTTATAAGAGCTAAAAATTTGCTTTGCTTGCTAACATCTGAAAAATACGTCAATTTATAAAAATATATTTGATTTATTTTTTTATTTTAAAAAAATATTTTTTAACAAGGAAAAATGTTTACGAAAGTTTTCGTAAATTCAAAAAAATATTTCCTAATTTTTTTCGTCATATATACGAGAGATAGACTATTTTCAGTGTATACTAGAGATGGACGCGTGTCGTGTTTTTTCGTGACACGAACACGCACGTGTGTTCTGATTTCTTTCGTGTCGTGTTGAGCAAAGTTTAAAATATGTATGAATGCAGAAGCTCGCCACAAAAATATGTAATTAAAAATACAAATAGAACATGAAACGTTAAAATAGAAGAAAAATATGTCTTTGAATATAAAAAAAAATGTTTTGCATTTGATTTCGTGCGTGTTGTGTCGTGTTCTTGTTTTGAACATTTTGGGCGTGCGTGTTTCGTACGTGTTGCACATCCGGGACTCGTATTCGTGTCGTGTTGGAAAATAACGACACGAGTTATGTGTCGTGGCAGGGAGGAAAAAAAATTAAAATTCCTTTTGGTTTTCTTTCTTATTTAATAGTAAATTTTCCTTTTTTTATTTTAAAATTTTTTTTTACAAGTATCAATGATTTTTTCATTTGTGTCTTGTCGGTTTCAAATTCAATATCACTCTACTCTCCCTTTGACGAATTCATCAATATATATTTAATTGAACAAATCAATATTGCTGAAATAGAGATTTAATTGGAAGTTGAATTTGTATGTTGCAACAATGTCTGGGTCATAAAGAACCAAACATCAACACATAAACAACAAAAGAGTTTAAATGTGTGTGGCTGCTACAATGTATTATAATTGTTTACATTGAATTTGAAACCGATGAATAAGGGCTAATCCGCTATTTAAAATTATGAAGAATTTTAAGTATGTCAATATATAAAACTATGCGCTATTTAAAATTATGAAGAATTTTAAGTATGTCAATATATAAAATTATGAGGAATTTTAAGTATGTTAACAAAATTGATTATAAAGAATTTTGAGTGTCAATGAACCTATCAATATTGCCAATGTAAAATTAAATATGTCAGTGTACTAAAGTGAACCCAAATTGGCGTTTAAGTGTAATATTAGGGTAACATTTATATATTGTGCTTACATTAGGGTGAAACTTATATATTGTGCCTCAATTAGGGTGACGTAGCTTTAGGGTGACGTAACTCCTCCCCCCGGAATAAAGCGACGGCCACAATGAATTCATTGGGGATGGAGCGGGAATCGGTGTGGTTGTTGTATATATAATCCTTTTCTTTGACGGTATCAGTGCAAAAATGATTATTAAAAGCAAGAGTGTTGATAGTGCAGCGTATATAGATCCGATATGTATGACAGTTTTCTCCTTCAAAGTGGTAATGTTCGTTAGATTATCAATGTTCATTTGTTCGAGTGACATTAGAATTGTTATTTTAGTCGTAGAATTGTCTTTCAGTGTTGTATTGTTATCTGGAATAAAATTGACGTTATCCCAAAATGTTGGCGTTTGATCATAGTATGCTATGTTATTGATCTGAACGCTACATCCTTTGAAGGATATAATTCCAGTACCCTCAATTTCCATTGGATTTTGTTTTCTGCAAGTAGACTTTATTAATAATTGTGGAATATTTATGAAAATTATATAGTTATTCTCGATTTGAATAATTCTTTCTATCTTTCCCAACTCCATTAGATTGCAATTTGCCGTCCCGCCGTTGAAAAGTGGGGCAATGCATGTTGAGTCCTCTAGCAGTTCTTCATCAAGCGAATTGCAGTAATATATTCTTTCGATCTTGGGACAAATGCTACTTAGTTTGTGAATTTTAAATGAATTGTGTAAAATATAAGATGGTATGATTATTTCCCTAGTGTTATTAATTGGTAATGGTATGATATGATATAGGTTAAACTTTTCTTTTGTAATTATTGGTATTCTAAAATTGAATATTATGTTTGTATTGTTATAATAAGCTTGTAATTCAAGCAATTCATATATATGTTCGTCTGAATTCAAGGAATCTTCATATTCAGTGAAGTTCCCCGAGCCCAAGGAGTTGTCATATTCCATGACGTCTTGTCTATTTGGGAGATTAACATATTCCATGATTTCTCTTATTCTAGCAAGCTCCTCAGTGTTCAGAATATACTTAGAAATAATATTTAGTTTTGCGAGGATAATTGCTTCCCCAATACTTGTTATGTGATTATATAAGACATCTATATTATAATTTATTCTGTTCAAATATTGTATTTCCGATATATCCCTGAAATTTTTATTAATTTTGTTTGAATTTAATTGGAAATTATTTGATATTATTCTCTGTTCGGCATTTATGTGATCAGTTATGTTACGAAATCTTTCAATTAATTTCATATTTAAAAGTTTCTGTTCTTGAAAGTCATTTCGTGACAGAATATTTCTTTTTTGGATAGTTTCTATTTCCGTATTCAATTTTTTGGCATCTTCCGCATCCATATTTCCCGTTATAAATTTAATTGCCGACCCAAGTCCGTTAAAAAGTCCTCTTTTAGTTCGTCTGAATGGCAAGAGTGAGTTAAGCCTATTCTTGAGCTCATTTATTTTAAAATCCGATACCGATAAGAGATCTTCTACTCCCTCATCTTGTCCATTTCGTCTTATTGAAGCAATAGTTCCGATTATTTGTTCCATGCTAGTAATATATTGGCCTAGGTCAACAATGTGTATTAGATTACGGTAACTTCCTTTCAATCTAGCAGGTCCTAAATTAAATTTCATGACCATTTGATTATTGTCCACCTTTTTTATATTAATGGTTTGTCCGATTGTCAACGCAATCCTGAAATGAGGTTAAATTAAAAATGTTTACGTTAGAGTCTGGAATTTCCGTCTTTTTTGTAGTCTGGCTTTGTGGATTTTCTTGTCATTTTGGGTCAAAACTGTTACGTTGTTGTCAGATCTAATTTTATGAATCGAAAATCTAGGTGTTAATTTATTGCGTTTGCATTCTTTTCGGAGAACTACCTCATCGACATCCCTATTGGTTGGGTTAGATCTACTTTCATTGAGTTTATCTATTCTCTTACTTGTTTGTTTTTTCCATTCGCTCCTTAATAGACGGAAATCATTTTTGTTGGAATTCGTTAAGTTTTTGTAAATAGTCATGTTTATTATTGAATGTAGTCTGTCTGTTGAATGTATAGGGTCTTCCAAAAAACAATTCATAAGGTGTCAGTCCAGTTGCTGAATGAATTGCGTTATTATAGGTTATTAAAACTTCACGTAAAATCTCTTCATGTTCCATTGGAAGTTTTAGTTCTTTTCGTTTTGTCGCTACCAATCGATAGATTTCAGTTAGGGTAGAGTGTAATCGTTCCACTGGCGAGATACTGCTGCTTTGTTGAAAAGAAGTAAAATGAAGGCTAATTTCATATTGTTTACAATAGTCTTTAAATATATTTGAATTGAACTCAGAACCTTGGTCACATATGATCTTCCTTGGAACACCGTAAAGAGATACAAAATAATTAATGGCCTTAACTACAGAGAGACTTGTTCTATTCGGAAGGGTGTCTGCAAAGGCAAATTTAGAAAATTTATCGATAATAGTTAAAATTTGCTTTTTGTTAATGGCATATAGATCTGTATGTAATATCTCCAAGGGTTTGATAGGTGTTTCTGGTTTCTGAAAAACTATTTTCGGAGGATTTCTGTCATATTTTTGTGTAGAACAGACAATGCAGTTATTTATAGTTCGGGTAATTTTCTCTTTCATGCAGGGAAAGAAATATTTTCTTTTTAGATGTGCATGAGTTTCATTAATACCTCTGTGATTATTTTTTGAATGATATTCTCTTATAATCGTTTCCTGAAGGTCTTCTTCAACTATATCTTCCAAAAGTTCCATGCTTCTGAGTATCCTGAAAAGTTTGCTATGAAGGAAGTATTTAGAATATACAGATTGTACTATTCTGAAAGTGTTATCATCTGTAAAGATTACAGTAAGCTTGTTGGGAGGAAGGAATCTTTTGAAAATGTCGGTGATATTCGTCTCGTTAAATGTTTTTTCCCCAATTGTTCGTCTTTGCTTATTGCGAAAAACCGTCTCGAGGGATATTGATGATTCAGATTCACTTTTTTCTAAAATTAATTGTAAGTTAAACTCGTTTAATGGTCGTTCTGAAATATAGATACCGTCGTCTAAATTTTCAATTGTCGAATGAATGGTTGTTCCCTGTGTTCCTTGGATAGAAAGTGTGTCAGTGAGATCTATGGTTGTGATTCCCTCTAAAGATTTGTTGTCATTATGAAGGATATGGATTTCGGACAGCTTTTTATCTGTGTACAGCTTTATACGACTTAGGGCATCAGCGTTCGTATTACATTTGCCTTTTTTGTAAATTATTTCGTAATCGAACTCTTCCAACTTTAGTCTCCATCTTATTAATTTGGAGTTTGGTTCCCTTAGACTCATTAACCAAGTTAAAGGTCTGTGGTCTGTAACTATTTGGAATCTTCTGCCATAAAGATATGGTCTGAAATACTTTGTGGCCCAAATAATGGCCAACAATTCCTTTTCGATCGTCGAGTAATTTGTTTCCGTATCGGATAATGTGCGGCTGGCAAAACATACCGGCTTATCATTGCCAATTGTACCTTGTGAAAGTACGGCTCCTAATGCGACATTGCTGGCATCTGTAGTTAAGATAAACGACTTGGTGAAATCAGGGTATTGGAGAATGGGGTCATTAATTAAAAGTTCTCTTGCGGTCTCAAATGCCTTTATATATTCTTCTGTTAATTTCACCGTTTTGCCCTTTTTCAGACATATCGTCATGGGTTTGATGATGTGTGCAAAGTCTTTAATAAATTTCCTATAATACCCCAAAAGTCCAAGAAAAGATTTTATTTCCCGCTGGGTTTTCGGAATTGGGAAATTTTTCACAGCATGGATTTTATCCGGGTTCGGTTTAATTCCTTCCGTTGTAATAATGTGACCCAGGAAGGCGATTTCTTTTTTAAAAAATTCGCATTTGTCAATTTGTATTTTGAAATTAGCTTCGCGGAGTCTATCAAAGACCTGCATAAGATTCAACATATGTGCTTCCAAAGAAGTTGAATATATTACAATGTCGTCTAAGTATACCAAGCAATTCTTCCCTATGAGGTCTTTAAGGACATTGTCCATTACTCGTTGAAAGGTTGCTGGGGCGTTTTTCAGCCCAAATGGCATACGAACGTATTCATAATGTCCGTTGTCGACAGTAAATGCTGTTTTTGGAATATCTTTTGGGTTCATTTCTATCTGATGAAACCCATTGGCCAAATCCAGAGTGGAAAAGTACAAACATTTCCCTAATTTATCCAAAATGTCCGTTATATTTGGTAGTGGGTATCTGTCCGGAATGGTCTTTTCATTTAGTTTCCTGTAATCTATCACTAGACGCCATTTGCGCTCCCCTTTTGCATCTAGTTTCTTAGGGACGACCCAAACGGGTGCGCTCCAAGGTGAATAACTTGGTCTTATTATTCCTTGATTAAGCATTTTAGTTATTTGATTACCGACTTCCTCCTTATGTATATAAGGGTATCTATATGATTTAGTATGGATAGGTATGTCATCAGAAGTCGTGATTGAATGTTTGATTCGATTTGTAAAAGTTAAATTATTTTCCTCTTTAAAAAAAACATCTTTAATTTCAGAAGCATTGAGGTGATCTAATCTTAATTTGCTTTGAATGTCCGTTATTGAATTTCTATCTTTGTCTATAGATACGTCCATGTTATATATTTCTATATAGTCGTTTAGTTCATAAATGTTTACCCTTAAACATTCTTCCAAAATAAAGGTTTGATCTTCGTCGGAGGTATTTACAACTTCCATGTAACTGAATCCATTTAATGCTTTGTAGAGACCACCCTGAACAAATATGTGTTCATTTATCTGTATATTGTTAATTTCGATTACTTCGTTCTGTATGTTTACAGGTAATTTTACAATATTTTTGGATTTTTGTATTATGGTATGTTTTTCTGATGTTCTATGTATTCTAAATTTTAAAGGAACAATTGTACTATTTGCTCTTAGGCATTTACTAGGTAAATCAATTATTGTCCCAGTTTTAGTTAGAAAATCCAAACCTAATAACCCATCGAAGTAATTATGAAATTTAAATAAGAGAAACTCAAATTTTCCTTCTTGGTTGAATTCTTTAAATAAATTTAATCTAACTTTTTTGTCTAATCTATGTTCTTTAAAAACTGTCCTAATTGTTATAGGTTTCGTTGTTACTTGTTTATTTGAATTAATGTATATTGGATTGATAAATGAAGAAGAAGCACCTGTATCTATCAAGAATCTAAGTGGTCTTCCAAATGGTGAGGCGATATCCACATATGCCAATTCGATTCCATGAACATTGATATCTATGTATCCCCTCGCTTCATCAAGGCTGGTACATGAAAATTTTGTATATCATCAACGTTAGTTATCTCATCATAATCTAGTTGGTCTGTATTTTCTACTGTTAGGAAGTTTTCGGTATGCCTATTGAACTGTTTGGTTGAGGGATTTCCATTAATGTTATTTATCTCCATTCTTGAGTTGGAAGTTTTATTAGTCCTTGTGCTTGGTGAGGATCTAAAGTTCATATTTTGTCTATTCCCGAAGCGAGAATAAGTAGTACTAGTGTCCATAGGCTCAGGGGCCTTAATTGCCGATTGGATCGATCTGTTATATGATGTGTTATTACTTGGTCTTGGGTATTGATAATTCATAGGAGATCTGGAGTACCCATTTTGGTTTGGGTAGTTCATTAAGGGTCTGGGATATCCAAAGTAGCTTTGATTTGGTAATTGATAGCTCATTGAAGTTCTGGGATACCCGGCTGAAGTCTGATTTGGATATTGAAAGGTTTGTTGCTGTTTTGTATTAAAATTTCTTGCATAGTACGGTCTATTTGTCAGTCGTTGATATTCAAAGTTTTGTCTATTTCTCATTTGACCATAATAGATATTCTGTTCTTTAATACAGAATGTTAGAGCTGAGTCGAGGGATTCCGGTCTCATTGCTCTTATTGAAGAACCCAATGGTTCTCTGAGATTTGTCAAAAATGAATTCAAGCACATTTCCGCGAAAAGTTCCTTTTTTGCTTTAATAACGTTCTTATCTTTTTCGTGAATTAAAATGTTATTGTAAAGTGATGATTGAATTTCAATCACTTCGCTATAAAAATTTTCAATCGTCTTGTTGCCCTGTCTTACATTGTGTAGATCCCTTATGAGAGAAGTCTCTGTTCTCTTATCGAAATAGTGTAATATTAAACTCTGTTTAATGCTATCCCAATTAAGGGGGGTGCCATGCACATTTAAAATTTCATTTGCTTTATCAACAATTTTGTTTCGAATGGCTCTCAACAAAATTGTTCCGTAAGGTGTACTATCAGCACCTCTAGCATATAAAAGGATTTCTTCCACATTATTAATGAACTCATAGAGGAGCTTAGGGTTTCCGTCGAACTTGGGTAAATCTTTTATCGCGTCGGGAATTTTTAGAGAATTGAAAATATCATTATAATTCAAGAGATTTTGAGCAGTAATAGTATTTGGAGTATTGGTATTGGTTGTCACGAATTGTGACCCCAATGATTCTTGAGCATTAATCATAGTAGTATCTGATTGCTCGTTAATTGTTTCAAGGGATTTGCTTTTAAACAGAGTATAAGGAGAAAATCTTTTGGGAATTTTCGACATTACGGGAGAACACAATATTTGATATTCACTTCACTGTCACAATATTATTTGTATATTTCTTTTTTTTTCCTTCTTTTATTTTTATATATATATTATTTTTTATTATTATTATTAGCATTTATTATTATTTTATATATATATATATATATATATATAGATTAATTTTTTATTCTTACATAATAATGAAATTGTACGATGTGTAGACTTACATTGCCCCAAGGATGATGAACTGCATGTTGCTTTTCCGACTGCGCCAGTTATGTGTCGTGGCAGGGAGGAAAAAAAATTAAAATTCCTTTTGGTTTTCTTTCTTATTTAATAGTAAATTTTCCTTTTTTTATTTTAAAAATTTTTTTTACAAGTATCAATGATTTTTTCATTTGTGTCTTGTCGGTTTCAAATTCAATATCACTCTACTCTCCCTTTGACGAATTCATCAATATATATTTAATTGAACAAATCAATATTGCTGAAATAGAGATTTAATTGGAAGTTGATTTTGTATGTTGCAACAATGTCTGGGTCATAAAGAACCAAACATCAACACATAAACAACAAAAGAGTTTAAATGTGTGTGGCTGCTACAATGTATTATAATTGTTTACATTGAATTTGAAACCGATGAATAAGGGCTAATCCGCTATTTAAAATTATGAAGAATTTTAAGTATGTCAATATATAAAACTATGCGCTATTTAAAATTATGAAGAATTTTAAGTATGTCAATATATAAAATTATGAGGAATTTTAAGTATGTTAACAAAATTGATTATAAAGAATTTTGAGTGTCAATGAACCTATCAATATTGCCAATGTAAAATTAAATATGTCAGTGTACTAAAGTGAACCCAAATTGGTGTTTAAGTGTAATATTAGGGTGACATTTATATATTGTGCTTACATTAGGGTGAAACTTATATATTGTGCCTCAATTAGGGTGACGTAGCTTTAGGGTGACGCAACTCACGCGCCCATCTCTAGTGTATACAAAGAGCTGATTCCGTACGGAAAGTGCGCTCTTTGCTTAAGCAAAGGACAATTGAGAGAACTTAACGAAACTTTTTGTTAAGTACATTGTTGTTTGCCACATACAATTTCTATGCATTCGCACAGTTGCTTAAGCTAGCTATGCATATTATAGTTAGGCCTTTAGGTCTATAGCCATATTCTTCATTAAGCCGTATTCATTTTGTAATCACTTATAAGCTGCACATGTTAAAGGTTGGATCAAGAACCTTATTTAAAAGTTATTTAAAGTTTCTAGTGGTTTTCCATACCAAAAACTATGTATCATGATCTTTTTTGTTATTTAAATAATCCAGTAATTAGTAATTATAATTACCAGGGCTCGGACTTTCATGCAAATGCATATTTTTTGTAGTGATAGATAAAGATGTATTGGCTAATTATCTATACGAATCATAGAATTTTAAGTATTTTGACATCGATTTATAGTTGCATATTTTTGCATATTTTAGTGGTAAGCGCATATTTTGACAATAAATGCATATTTTTGGAGTTATAAAAAAATTTTAATGCATATTTCTTAAAAAAATATTAATATGCCGATTATGGATGGCAACCGAGCCTCAGTTGGGTTGCCAGTTGCTGAAAATTATACTACTGATGGCAACTGGCAACTGAGAGCTGTTATTTCAGTTGCTATTTAGTGCCTTTCTGGCACCAATTAATTTTCAGTTGCAGACTGGTAATGCAACTAAAGTTCGGTTGCATTAAATAATAGAGCCAATCATGTTTGTTTTATGCTTTTTTTCTCTAATAATAATAAAAATTTTAAAAAATATTTTCTATTATTTTTGTTTTGGTGCTTTGTTCGTAGGTAAATGCATATTATTGCGCATGTTTTTCATTTTTAGGAGCATTTGTTAAGCGCTTAAAATCAATTTTTAGCTGCATGAAAGTCCAAGCCCTGATAATTACTAATTTCTTGTACGTATTATGCTATAAATTTTTGTAAGGTTGGCAATTTCTGCCTGGGTATGTAGTATGTCGGAAGGAAACGTTGTAGGCATACAAATTTCCGCAGTATTTTAGACGTATGTATGTATCTGCTATAAGTTTCGAATTTTTTTAGATAATTGTTATTATGATTCTTAAATATTATGATTCTTATTTTAATAATTGAGTTATGAATTTCTTCTTTCTTTTATTAAAATACAATTTCAGCAATAAAGAAAACGTACTCAGTGCCATGTTTCAAAATGCCAAACCAATATTTACACAAGAAGTACAAAATATAAAATACTGCGACAATGTTACGGATCTCAATAATGCAATAGATATTTCTATGGATATTGAAGGTAAAAAAGATGTAGATGGCGACAATATATATTCGCTCCAAAATATGCAATTACAAACTGAAGAAAGCAAAAATCATGTTAGAAAAACCATATACTTTAATAATGACGTTGAAGTCGATAATGATATAGCCAAAGGGAACGAAAATAATGAAACGGTAGATATTAAGCATGAAAATAAAATAAGAAAAACTATTTATTTCAACAAGGAAATTTCTTTCCAAACTGAACCAAATACAATTGACCAAAAAAATATTCAACCTGGAAAACAAAGCTCTGATGATAAAAATTTAAATATATCACAGTTATATTCTAACAACGAGACTCCCTTCAAAAATACATCAACTCAAAGTACGGAAAATGTTCAAACTGAGAAAACTGATACAGATATTAAACATGAAAATAAACTAAGAGAAATTAATCATTTAAACAATGAAATTTCTCTTGAAACTGCTTCCAACAAAATTGAGCAAAAAAATATTCAAGGCGAAAAATACTGCACTGGTACACAAAAATTAAATGCATCAATTGAAATTATAGAAAATGTTCATGCTGAAAAAATTGATATAGATATTAAGCATGAAAATAAAATAAGAAAAACTATATTTTTCAATAATGAAATTTCTTTCGAAACTGAATCAAATACACTTGACCAAAAAAATATTCAAGCCGGAAAACATTGCACTGGAGCTCAAAAACTGAATCCATCACGGAAAACTTTATATATTCACAATGATAATTATAAGTTTGAAGAAACAGTACAAGAAATATCTGAAAAAGGGTATCAGTCGAAAAAAAGTGTTTGTAGAGTTGAAGATATCGATGTAACAGTCAACGAACTCATGTCTCAAAATGTAGACAAAAGTACATTGTCCACTGGCGCTTTAGATACGAATAAATGCGGAAGAAGAAATATATACACTCCTGAAAGCGTGGATATTTCATTAGACGGAGATGAACTGAAGAAAAACGAAGTTGAAAATGAAATCCAAGGAATTTCAAGAAACGCAAAATCGCCAAATGCTATTGATATGATGAAATCGGCTTTCTATGATGCACAACTGGTAGAAAATGTTTCTAATATAGCTAAATCTGAAAAAGAGAAAAAATCTTCCATATACAGTGCACACAAAAACTTTGAAGACAATAACGATATATCACTTAATCAGTCGTTTGAGCCTGCGGAAAATTACAAATTCCTTGAACCTAGTCCTTTGAATGTTGCTAAATTGAAATTGTCGCGTCAAATGAACAGATCAAAATTATCTAATAAACAGGAAAATGGTTTCATGACACCGACGAATTTAACTCTTAGTAATAAAAATCGTTCTTTGTTTCGCATGACACCCCGGTTATCGCTTATGGAATTTAAGGAATTAGAAACAAAAATTGAAGAAAACTGTGGACACCGCAGTAAACGTCCACAGTTTAATTTAACGCCCATATTTTCAATGCCAAAAAAGAGACAAACATTATTATATGACGAATGCCTTCTGAACGATATGAAAGAGACTAAGGAGAAGCGGCAGCTTTCAAACAAATGTTTCATAAACGATGATGCAATGGAAATGATGGATGATGTTCCAAATGAGTCTATACTACAAACTCCGCCTAAAGAAAGAAAATCTCGGATTCCCATACCGATTAACAGTGCAGTTAAAATAAATAAATCGTTTTCTTTAATTGGCGCGAGCAGCAATAATCAAGAAGAATTGGATGAGGAGAATAGCAATCTTGCGGAGAGCATTGAAATATTGCGAAGACAAAGAAAAGATACGACATCGGTACAACTTGAGTTACATCCAAAACTTGTCCCAGTCGTTAAACGTTCAATATTTGAAGGAAGTCCTATTACTATTTCTGATGTTTCTGCCTTCTTTGAGGCTCAAAGAAAAACGAATAGCGATATTACACAAACAGAAATGAGACCAGCTTTAGACAAACATGATTATTATACACTTAATCCAATGGAAAATGCGAAAACAAATTTAGAGAATCGTTTCATAAATCTCACTTCAGAAGACTTAGATAAAACTCGTATCAGTCTTGTTCAACTATCATACGAAGGTATTACTGGAAATGCTGAGGATCTCGAAAAAGAAAAAGCGTTGACACTAAATGATTCAGTTGTAATTGCTGAGGTTGATATCGTTCCCGAAGTAAGAAGGAAGCCCTACAGCGATAGCTATGTACCTAATATTTCGCTGGTTTGCCGAAAGTGCAAACGTTGTCAGGAAACGATTTTAAATGAAAGTTCTTCAAGTTCATCTCAATCTTTTGTATTGCCCGAATTACCTCCACTTCCGGATATAGGATTAGATCGCCTAAGGCGGTTACGCAGACGACCGACTATCGCTGATGTTACTGTTTTATTGCATCGCTTGAACTTAGAGCTCTCAACCATCACTATATCCGAAGATGACAGCGAAATAGAAGATGAAGCAGAAGACATTAATTGCGCTGTAACAAAATTAATTAAGAAATTTGAACAAGATATGATGAGGTAAAAACTGCCACATACATTCATACATATTTGCATGGAATTATACTAAAATATAATTAATGAATAAACTTTATTTATTGTTAATTTTTAAGTTTTGAAATGGATCTTATGGGAAAACAACGCAAATCATCTTCTGAAAAATTGCCGTTCGTTTTAAGATTATATGCTCTTTTAAGGTACTGAATATGCTCTAAATTAAAAAAAAAATATATAACAAACATCAATTACATTAATTCAAGGAACAACTCGGCTAACTGGATTTTTGATTACCAAATGCAAGGTCGTGGCATACTACTTTTTAGCCATAAGAAAATGTTAACATTTACCCTATCGTTAACATTTGAAGAAGCGGATCCCTTAGGGTACGATATTAGAGTTAACTCTGTTGAGCAAGGAAAGGGTAACGTACCGAAAAGTAAGTCTTTCATTATTTTAATCATTTATATAATATGTATATGTATATTATATCCTTTACTTAAGTATTTTTATTTTCTTTCAGAGAATTGGAAACCAATTGACTTCTTTTTAGAGTTTCAATTAAAACTTAATTTGCCTTTCAATATTCAATGGTTATGTAAAGGAAACAATGAAGATAACATATTGGAAATGCTACAAGAAATTGATCAAGTATGTTTAGATACACTAAAAATGGGAAATAATTTACAGCGAATATGTTGTACTAATCAGGCATCCATTTTCAGGTATACATTTTGCAAAAACTTTCATGTGACTGTTAAAAAATATAATGTATTTATTTGATTTCTTTTTACAGAGATGGAGGTAGAACATTCGTACGTAAAATTTTGCGCAAAGTTGTCAACAGTCCTAATAATGATTTTAAATATGTGGATAAAACTGAAATAAAAGTGGAATTATTAAACCTTAAGAAATTGAGCTTCAAGGATATTGTTTCTCCACAACTGCACCATTTTCAAGAAGATATTCATTTATTGCCAACAGGCTTACAATTCTTAAAAGAATTCCTGCCGAATCCTTTATATTACTTTAAAGATGATTAATATTTTATTTCACTTTATTTTTTATAAAATTATAATTACAAAAACTTTTTAAAAATATATTCCACATAGTCCCTTTTTACTGTAATACACAAATAACAATCAAAATTTTAATTTGGGAAAAGGAACGTCAAAAATTTAAATTATTGTAATTTAATAATTCCCAAAAAAAAACTTTTTAATTAAAAATATGCGAGTGCCCGCGCAAAAAATACATGTTTGCATCACATCTCATTGCGAAAACAATTTGTAGCTGTTGTTGCTTTTATTTATTTTCAACTGCCTTTACAACTACAATTTAGAGTTGGAAAAAAACCAACCTGTTGTAGTACGCAAGTAAAGAAAATAAAAAACATGATTGATTATGGAGCTCATGTTTCAACTTTGATATTATTAACTTCTTATTCTTATGACTAGGAGTTTAATATAACATCTTTAGTTTTTCTATGAGATTTTTTGGTAAAGGTTCCCTGACGATATGCATTAGCCCCAATGAAATGGGCATAGGAACTAGCTAATACGCCTCCATAATCAATTTCAATGTATTTTAATAAAAATTTAATATTTTACTTAAAAAGTAAAATATTAATTTGGGAAAAAGCACGTTAAAAATTAAAATTAATAAATAACAATCGATGGTTGTTGAAGAATGAGCTACCTGAATATTTTACTTGTTCTATTTTATTTATACTTTAATTTATATTGTTTGTAAGTTTTGTGGTAAAATTTATTGACACACAAAAAATGAAATTTATTCATTCCTTGATTTCCTTTAAAACGAGTATCACCTATTAACAGGTTATGGGCCCTTCCGCGGTATAAAGATATTTTAATAGAAAATAACTTCGTTTGCATGTTTGCAAAAGTGAATTCAATCGGCATCAAATCTAGAAAAAATTCAAAGGCAACAAAATAAAATACTCCGTACGATTACAGCAGCCCCATGGGGACAAGCTACATAAAAAGACCTGAGTTGCGCCCAAATCCCCTAGCCCGAAACATCATCAGCTTTAGAGGCCACACTCGGCTGAGAAGGAGGGACACTCTTGCTCTCAGCCGAACACGAGAGACGTAAACAACCAACCGCTGAAACAAATATTTTTGTCTGGCACTGGCTGGACTTAAAAATTAAAATTTTAGAGTTAAGATTTGATTACTTATTGTTAGTTAAGTTTTATTGAAGATACAATAAATAAATATAACCGAAAAAAAAAGAATATATATATATATATATATATATATATATATATATATATATATAAATATATATATATATATATATATATATATATATATATATATATATATATATATATATATATATATATATATATATATATATATATATATATATATATATATATATATATATATATATATATATATATATATATATATATATATATATATATATATATATATATATATATATATATATATATATATATATATATATATATATATATATATATATATATATATATATATATATATATATATATATATATATATATATATATATATATATATATATATATATATATATATATATATATATATATATATATATATATATATATATATATATATATATATATATATATATATATATATATTATATATATATATATATATATATATATATATATATATATATATATATATATATATATATATATATATATATATATATATATATATATATATATATATATATATATATATATATATATATATATATATATATATATATATATATATATATATATATATATATATATATATATATATATATATATATATATATATATATATATATATATATATATATATATATATATATATATATATATATATATATATATATATATATATATATATATATATATATATATATATATATATATATATATATATATATATATATATATATATATATATATATATATATATATATATATATATATATATATATATATATATATATATATATATATATATATATATATATATATATATATATATATATATATATATATATATATATATATATATATATATATATATATATATATATATATATATATATATATATATATATATATATATATATATATATATATATATATATATATATATATATATATATATATATATATATATATATATATATATATATATATATATATATATATATATATATATATATATATATATATATATATATATATATATATATATATATATATATATATATATATATATATATTCAAGTGTTAAAAGTGGAATAACAATAATGAGATATTAAATATATATATATATATATATATATATATATATATATATATATATATATATATATATATATATATATATATATATATATATATATATATATATATATATATATATTATATATATATATATATATATATATATATATATATATATATATATATATATATATATATATATATATATATATATATATATATATATATATATATATATATATATATATATATATATATATATATATATATATATATATATATATATATATATATATATATATATATATATATATATATATATATATATATATATATATATATATATATATATATATATATATATATATATATATATATATATATATATATATATATATATATATATATATATATATATATATATATATATATATATATATATATATATATATATATATATATATATATAATATATATATATATATATATATATATATATATATATATATATATATATATATATATATATATATATATTTAATATCTCGTTATTGTTATTCCACTTTTAACACTTGAATTTTTGATGTTCTCTTTGCTAAATCAAATAGAATACTGAGTAAAGATACGGTCACACTTGTCAAATATTTTCCCAAAAAAACGTAACCACTACTTTTGTCCGAGGTTAACGTGATTTAACTTGGTTTTTATATCACAAAATGAAGTCAATTATGCCGGAGAATGCTATTTTTATATTATTTTTAATAAATGCGAACCCATATTTAAAAAAATATTGGAATTAAAGAAAATGCAATTTTAGCTTGTCTGTTGGTCACGTTTTTCGGCAAAAAATATAATGACGTAGTAGCCTTTTTAACCAGAGAATTTTAAAGGATTTTTTGATCTCTCATGGCTCTGGAGTTACGGGGTTCAAAACTTTAATTTTGTATTAGTCAGAACTCTTAGAATTAAGAACATATATAAATGACATGGGTATCACGGTAAAGTTCTGTAAAATACCTTCCTACTGGTGTATAAATTTCTGAGATCTATTAACCCATTGCTTGTGAAATGTAACTTTAAAATGTTGATATCTTTTCACGCAGAATCACCGTTATCTTAAAAACTAGTCGATACAACGATAAATAACCATGTATCCACTTTTATAGAGAACCTTTCATGCTTTTATTTGGTGTATTGTTGAAACCTGTGACCAATGAAATAAGTATGTTATGGTACTTTAAAAATGATTTTATGAGTTAACTTATTTTTAAAATCTCATTTTTCATAACCTATGAATTACATCGATGACAGCTTCCAATTACATATCAAATTAAAGCTTGGAAGATTCTATATTAAACTAAACATATGCTTGTATCGTTGTATCGGTCAGTTTTTAGGATAACGGTGCTTTTACGTGAAGTCATATACAAATTATTTTAAATTCCATTTTGCTCGCAATGGGTTAATGGATTTAAAAATGTTGTAGACCAGTGCAAAGATATTTCAGAACTCTGTAATGATAGGTGTCATCGTTTATATCTGTTATATATTGTAGGAATTATGATCAATAAAAAATTAAAGTTTTGAACCCCGTAACTCCGGAAACAAGAGTGGGCGCAAAAAAATACTAAACTTTTTACGTTAAAAAGTGCTATTACCACATAATTTTATTTATACATATATATTGTAACATTTAAATTTTGTAATTTTCATTTTTATTTTATAATAAAAAGTATTTCTAAGCACTCATTTGCTTTACATATTTTGTTATATTGTCAACACTGTTTTTGTTTTGTAGCCAACAAAAATAGAAATTAGTTTAATTTGACTACGCGACCAAAGTAAGCATAGACAACAACCTGCAGTCTTGTAGCCGTGAAAATAATCATTTTCGTATACACACATGTATTCGATTGTTGATATTTTGTAGTCGGTATCCTGCTGTGGTGAATGTGTTTAATGCATTAGACATCATTTTATTAGAGGGCTAGTCAACGATAAAAACATTGTTATCGAATACAAGTTTGAAGCATTTGCATTGCTGTAAAATAATGAATATAGGAAGTCATTCTAGTGGGCGTGTTGAAGAATGAGAGTGAGCTACCTGAATATTTTACTTACTCTATTTTATTTATAATTTAATTTATATTGTTTGTAAATTTTGTCGTAAAATTTATTGACACAGAAAAAATAAAATTTTGTCATTCCTTGATTTCCATTAAAACGAGTATCACCTATTAACAGTGGTCATAACAATAGTTTTTTGCAGCATAATTAACTTTATTTTGTGACATAAAAATGAAGTTAAATCACACTAACCCTGAGCAAAAGAAGTGGTTACGTTTTTTGGGGCAAACCGTGCCTTTAGTTTGGCGAATTTGGTGACCAATTACTTTTCATGAGCCTACAAAGGTTTGGAAAATCAGCGGGCCCTCAAAAAAGGTGTCATCAGTTTTTGGCCAACAGCTTGGTGATACCGCTTAAGGAAAAAAAATTTTTTTTTTCGCTTTTTTCAGAATAACTTACAGGTACTCGTATTTTTTATTAACAATATTTGGCAAAGTTGTACTTGAGTGATTCCACGTAAAACGTCCCTATGCAAGGAAAAGAAAATTTTCTCATTTTTAATAAAAATCTCTCAATTGATGTTTTTTAGAGAATGACAATTATAGAAAAAATAAAAAAATACATTAATTAATTTAATAATATTTATAAATCAATTTGAGACACTTTTAAATGATCATGCAGAAACATTTTGCTCGACCTCTTTGTATGTTCAATATTTATTTTAGATTGTCTTTTATTCCATTTCTCATTATTAATAAAAAGCGTTATCTCTGAAAATAATAGACTTTTTTTTTGCATTTTATTGAATTTAAACAAATATTCAGCTAGAGTATTCTGCTAGGACGAATAGCAAATAATTTCATGTCTTATTTTCTTATGAGTTTATCTTTATAGGCCCCTATTACCGTTTACAACACACAAATGTTGTGTTGTCTCGGCTACAACACAGCATAAGTTGTTTTTCGATTATGATTTACAGCATCTAGTTGTTGTGTATGTTATTTGCAAAGAAAAATCTATATACATACTTACAATTTGTATCCATTTTAATTTTTAATCTTTACACGGCAACAAGACAACAGTTAATGAGCAGTTGTAAGTTTTTGACAGCAAATAAAAATACTTGTTGTAAACGATAATCACACTAAATTAATATAGACAACTAAAGTACAACACTGCGTTGTAAATCCTAATCGCAGTTTACAAAATACAACATTAAAATAATTAGTGTTTGCAAAGAAAAATCTATATACATACTTACAATTTGTATCCATTTTAATCTTTACACGGCAACAAGACAACAGTTAATGAGCAGTTGTAAGTTTTTGACAGTTTTGACAGCAAATATAAATACTTGTTGTAAACGATAATCACACTAAATTAATATGGACAACTAAAAGTACAACACTGCGTTGTAAATCCTAATCGCAGTTTACAAAATACAACATTAAAATAATTAGTGTTGTGGACGGTAATCGGGGCCATAATAATTAAATCAATAAAAAGTTTTATTTCTTCGAATTTTTTAATTTTAGGTACCTAAATTTAGGTGACCTAAAAAAAATTTTTTTTATAAGAAAAATAATTTTATGTCAAACAGTAAATACACAACACAATTAAAAACACTTTGAACAGATATCTGTACCAAATTTATTGTGTACCTTATAGTAAAAAGTTTACAGAATTTATACAGAAAGTCATAATTTTTTAAAACTAAGATTTGTAAGGTCACACTCGTCGCAGCTTTCTGACGACCATTCTCACGAGAAATCGTGTTCTATCAGTGTCTACCCGTTATTCAACGACTAAGCTTAATGTGTTTGCGAGCCGCAACGTTTTTTTTAAGTAAACAATTTTATATTCTTGATTTATAACAAAAAATGTGTGTAAAATGGTCACACCCGGCTAAATGGAATTACTCAGTTCGGTAGAGCTGAACAACTATTGTGAACATATCAATACAAAAAAAATTGGTTACCGAATTCGCCAAACTGAGTATACGGTTGCTTAGGGCCAGGCCCTAATTGGTTCAAAAAAGCATAAACGGACGTGTTAAAAACGCCAGTGTGGCCTGGCCCTTAGTTAATAAAAAATAACGCATTTTTTCTTTAAAATATTTCTTAAGGTTCTGTGAATGTTTGTACAATGACCAGGGCTTTCATGTGTACAATTTTCATATAAAATACAAGAAATAACGAAATTCTAGACATAGCAAAATATCCAGTCATCTTCAACTTCATTTTCATTATTATTTTTATAAGTGGTACCATTTCTACCCAAGTTGATACAAGACACTGTTGCATTTTTTGAAAATATATACAATGTTGTTCTTTCGCTCTTTTGTATCGAAAATGGAACATTATATATGGTGTTGTAAAGAAAAAGGGTCCCTATGTTCCCAAATAAAATTTTACTGATATACTAAAAGCAGACGTTTAGGTAAATTTAAGGTTGAAGTTAATAACACTATTAACTCCCATTAACATAAAGCTCAGTTCTGTTGATTCTAGCTTTAAGTTTATTAACTTTCAATTTGCCTAAAGTAAAATTTTAACTGAAAGTTAATCATTTTCGTTAACAATAAAAAAATATTGACTTTTGTGATTGCCTGCAATAAACTATTTTTGGGAAATTAAAAAATATTTGAAATTTATATAAATAATATCATGGATCAACAGCATCTGAGTACGATTGCTGCACAAAGAAGTGCTGCATTCGCCTAGGAAGCTTTGAGTTTGTTATTATTCTTGGAAATTTATGTTAAATATTTACAAAATAAGAAAAAACTAATTTAATTTCAAATGTCAATAATTTCTTCAGTTAAGCACTTAAACTCAAGTTAAATTTAATTGAAATTTAATATGTAAATCAGCTTTGCGTTAATGAAATTTTATTAATCAAGATTTAAATTTGGAGTTTAGTGTTAACTGCAACTTAATATTTTTTATTGATAACGACGCTAAGACATATACTGAGCATTCTACAATCGATTTAAACTAGATTGATAAATGGGAATTATAAAAAATATAGAAAACTGTGAATTAGATTTTAGGAAAAGTTTGAAAAATGTATAAACTTTGAACCTCAATATTCTAAAGCTTGAGATTTCCATACTATAACCTCAAAATGCTATAACTAAACAATATTTTGGAATTTTCTGGTTATTTGCATACATATTTGTTCGCAATAATGTGTACTTTTAGGAAATACCAAAAATGATTTAGATTTTGGAAAGATAATGGATTTAGATTGTGGAACATCACATTTAAATATTTGTACATCCGGTAATAAGGTACAAATTAAGGTAAAACATAAAAATTCAAACGCAAAAATATGCTAAATAATTTTTGGAAAAATTGTGAAATATATGCTAAAAGCATTTTTTCATGCTAGAAGAGTTCAAAAAATTCTAGATCTAGCATTAAATATGCTAAATTGGTAACGCTGCCGCCGAGACACATCAAAATTCAAGTTTCATTGGGTAAAAACATTATAGCCAAACAACGTAAAGTTTTGGACTTTGCCCCTTCTGATTTCTATAAAGTTTTGTACAAATGATACCTCTTTCATATCTACCATTAATGAAAAATCTTGACATTCTGGTTCGCGAAATATATATCGCGACCTTAGTTAGTATTGTTTTGGCCCATATGCCAAAAAGTTGGAATGGAGAAAACAACAAAGAAGATTTACATTAAGTTTTCTCAAAATATATCCGATAGAATTTTTTTGTATTCTCAGCACTGCTTCCGGCATATGTTTGGAAGAAAAATGTAAATTTTTGTGAACTTTTATAAATCCGATTAGAAATTAACATCTTTTTACTGAAAGTAAAATATCTTGTTATGTGCTCCAGTAGCCACTTTTTTAATTTTATTCGTAAAAAGTAGCTTTTGTTGCTCCATGTGTATACTAACTGCTGTGTATTGAGTAACTTGTTATTGAGATGAAATTTTCTACTTTTTATTGAAAATAAGCATATACATGTTATTAGAAAAGATATTTACATGGAATAAAAAGTTAATATCTTGGTATTTTACTTGATTTCTGATTTTTATTTTTTTATTAAAAGAATTTTTTTTAATATATCAAAAATGATGATATCGAGCACAATCAGGCGAGGATACAAGGATATTCCCCCCAAAAAAAACGAGTAAATTTCTATACAGTTTCTAAAAGAAGTTGGGAAAAATAGTATGTTTTACTTACAAGTTCTCCCCCCCCCCCCCCCCCCCAAAAAAAAAGCTCAAGCTGGATCCGCGGCTGAGCACAATTAATGCTTGATATCGCAGAAACCAGGAACAGTTTCGTGAAACAGTTTTTGGATTCTGAAAGAGGGTATTCAAAATATATAAACCCCATACTTAACGCAATTTTTTTTAAATGGTCGGTGGGCCAAAACAATACTAAGGTCGCGATTAGAGATGTGCGCGTGAGTGAGTTTTCGCTTACGATCACGCACGATCAGGAAAAAAATTTCTATTAAATTAAAAACTGCAATACATTATTATTGATTGATGAAAATTTTTGCAATTTAAACTATTTAACAAAGTTCGCAAAACTTTTAAATATTTAGAAGTGCAACCCTACGCTGTTATTTTATTAATTAAACTGAATATTGAAGCATGCTAAAAACGAGTAATACACACACAACAATTTCTTGAAAAAGTTATAATTCCTATTATTTTTCAAATATTTGATGCAAAACACCATACAATTCCGATACATCAGTTTATATGAAGAGAGTATACACAGTATTTTCGTTCTCTATTTTTAACGCATAATCGTCAGTGTTATATTAAAAAAGCTTATGTATATTTATATATTAAATAATATATTAAATCATGCTGGACTAGATTTCACTTTAAAATGTATGCGTTTATTGTATGAAATACTTTCAATATTTTCAAAGCCATTAACCCATTATGAGTGAAATGGATTTTTTCGCCTGACTTTTTACGTAAAAACATCGCTATCTTAAAGACTGGACAATATAGCGGTACTCAATATTTTATTTTATAGGGAACCTTCCAAGCTTTCATTTGGTGTATATTTGTAAGCTGTCATTGTTAAATATGAAAGTTATGTAACTTCTAATATTAGTTTATGTACCAGGGGCCGAATTACCGCATACGTGATCGAGTAAAATTGTTCGAAAATATTCTTTTTGGGATTACGGCATACGATAATCGAGTAGCTGCTGTTTAAATTCCACTCGTTAGCACTAGAGCGATCGAATACAATATTTTCTTTTATTGTGTTTGTTTTGCAAAAAAGCATGGAACATTACCTATAAACCTTATTACAGTTGGCCAATCGACTAGGTTGTTGTACTAGCTGCTAGAAACACAAAATTTTTCTTTAATGTAATACAAATTTTTAGTTGATTCAACAACCGGTATAATATAAACTTGATACACATTTTAAACATTTCCATACGTTAGCTATCGAATGCGGTAATCCATCCATTCGATACGTGACGAAATTTTATTCGATACGAAAGCCTACTCGATAACGAATGCGGTAATTCGGCCCCAGATTTGCAAAATATTTCGTAAAAATTCGTATTAGACAGAATCTTTGTAAGTGACGCCGTGGTGCGAAATATCATAGAAGACAAAATCTTTGTGTCCGCTGTTTCAGTAAATAAGCGATATATCGTATTTCAAACGTTTTGACTTTTTGTGTGCTGGGTTGTCTTCAGCTTACAAACATATTTTTCCTGATGTCAGACATGTCGGCATAAAAGGTTCACTGGGTTTCTTTCGCTGTCGACACACGTACTTTCGGTCCGAAGTAGGACAGAAAGTCTGCACAAGATGCCGAATTCGTATTCGAAGACGGTCCATATGAGTGGTTAACAAGAAAACGAACCTCTTTGTCTGAGAAAATTCTAGAAACTTTGCCGAAACTCTCTACGAACTCTGACGAATCTCTTAAGGAATTTGCGACATGTCGCAGAAAACTCGGTTCATCTAAAATTAGAAACTTATCAGAAATGTCGTATAAAATTCGCAAATTAAATCAAAATATTGTAGGAGTAAAGAGGAAATTTTTTTCAGCAAGCTACGAAATGTAATTTCGTGAGTGCGTGAAAATTACATTTTTAAAATCACGCACGGAATTTAATTTGTAAATCACGCTCACGCACGATTGCGTGATTATTTTTTAATTTAGTCACGATCACGCGTGAATCACGCCTGACACGAAAAATTCACGACATTTGCACATCTCTAGTCGCGATATACTTGATTACATTTGTGTTGAATTTTCTAATTTCCAAGTCGCTATATTTCGCGAACCAGAAATGATGGTGAGTTCAGATTTCGCAATAACGGTAGCTATGCAAGAGGCAACATTCGTGCCAAATTTCATCATCAATCGGAAGGGGTAAAGTCCAACATTTTATTTTTATTGTTTGCTTACGGTGCTGTTGGCTGGGTAGTTAGCGCGTTTGACTACAAACCCTGAGGTCATGAGTTCAAGACTAGTTTCAGGCAAGCCAACAAGATCATGCATTTTTCTCGTGTGCAGTGGTGTTTTATTGTATTGGTTGTTGTTGGACTGTTAAAGTGATGAAGGCATAGCACTGATCACTTTGGCAGTACCGGCAGCGATTAATACTAATCTCTACAGCACCCTCCTTCGTCGGTGTTGTAGTAGAACCGTCGGGGAATTAAAAGAACTAATATAATGGCTACACAGCTTAAACAACTCAATGCCTCTACTTGACATTAGAGAGGCTTGCAACTGGGGCAGTACAATTTAGCCGGCGAAGCCTAAATTAGCCGGATAGCCGGCTAAGCTGGCTTAGCTGATTTAGCCGGCTTAGCTGGCTTAACCAGCTTAGCTGGAATAATCAACTTAGCTGTTTTAGCTGGCTTAATCAGCTAAACAGCTAATTTTGTTTCTGCTGTTTGACGATTTATAATAAATAACATAACATAATATAGGACCGGCAGAAGATGACCGTCCGAAGTTGACCGACCGAATGTGATTCGCCGTATACGATCGGCAGGTGACCAGCCTAAGGTGACAGACCGAAGCCGACATGCCTATGTAGGCCTTGTGAAGGCGACGGGTGGTAGGCTGATGGCGACAGGAGCTTCGTTCCTACCCGGTGCCCTATAGCTCCATACGTTTTTAGAGTTCCGTACACCAAAAGTATCAAGAAACCCTATTGTTTTCGTTACGCTGTCCGTCGGTCTGTCACTGGCTATTTTCTCGAGAACCGTAAGAGCTACGGACCTGAAATTTTCACAGAATATGTAAAACTTTGGCCGCTACAGCAACAAACAAAAATCGATAAAATCCAAAAAATCACCAAAACTAAAAAAATCGCCGAAAACCGAAAAAGCGGTCAAAACAAAAGAGACCGTCACAACTTAAAAAACACCGCTTAAAAAACGAAAAAAAAAAACGCAAAAAAAAAACGTTAAAACTGAAAAAAAATCCCAAAACAGAAAAAAATCCCAAAACAGAAAAAATCGCCAGAACGAAAAAAAACGCCAAAACTGAACAAATTCGCCTAAACTAAGAAAATCAGAACACCGAAAAAATTGCCGAAACTAAAAAAATCGCCAGAACATGAAAAGCTCCAAAACTAAAAAAGCCAAAAGTGAACAAAATCGCCAAAACCGAAAAAAAAATCTTCAAAACTAAAAAAAGCGCCTAAAGTGCAAAAAATCGCCAAAAATGAAAACAATCGCCAAAACCGAAACAAATCGCCAAAAACCGAAAAAAATTATCAAAACTGAAAAAATCGCTTAAAATGAAAAAATTGCCAAAAATCGATCTTTTTCGGCTTTTGCGATTTATTCGGTTTTGGCAATTTTTTCAGTTTTAGCGATTTTTTCAGTTTTAGCGATTTTTTTCAATTTTATCGATTTTTTCAGTTCTGAATTTTTTTGTTTTGGCGATTTTTTTTTTCGATTTTGGCGATTTTTTTCATTTTAGGCGCCTTTTTTTAGTTTTGGCGATTTTGTTCAGTTTTGGCGATTTTTTTAGTTTCGGTGGTTTTATCAGTGTTGCGATTTTCTTAGTCTAGGCGTTTTTTCAGTTTTGGTGATTTTTTTTTGCTTTTAGCGTTTTTTCGCGATTATTTTCGTTTTTTGACGATATTCTTAGTTTAAGGGATTTTATTTTAAGTTTTGGCGGTTTTTTCGTTTTTTTAAGTTTATTTGGCGACTTTTTTTAGTTTTGGTGATTTTTTAATTATAGCAATTTTTGTTTGTTGTTCTAGCGGCAACAGTTTTACATATTCTGTGAAAATTTCAGGTCCGTAGCTCTTACGGTTCTCGAGAAAGCAGATAATGACAGACGGACTGCGTAACGAAAACAATAGCGTCCTTGATACTTTTGGTGTACGGAATTCTAAAAACGTATGGTGCTATAGGGCATCGAGTAGGAATGAAGCTCCTGTCGCCTTAAGCCTACCACCCGTCGCCTTCACTAGGCTTGTCGGCTTCGATCTGTCACCTTTGGCTGGTCACCTGCCGATCGTATACGGGGAATCACATCCGGTCAGTCAACTTCAGACGGTCATGTTCTGCCGGTCATATATTATGTTATTTATTATAAATCGTCAAACAACAAACAAAATTTGCTGTTTAGCTGATTAAGCCGGCTAAATTGCTAAGCTGGCCGGTTAACCCGCTAATTTTCTTATCTAACCTTTTTAGCCGGCTTGGCCGTCTAAATTGTATGCTCTACTTGCAACACTGCTCTACAAAAAAACTCATAATAGCAGCGTTGTAAATTAGTTAAGCTCTCTATCTCTCTCCCACTTCACCACATGTTCTCTCTACACTATCCCTTTCCCAAAGGAGGTAACACATTAATTAATTAACTGGTAGGCATTAATTGCCTGATTGTGCTACTTCTCTAATAAAAAAAATATATTATATATTTTTACCCAATGAAAAACTTAATTTTGATGTCTCGGCAGGAGCTAGGTTTTGATTTTAGACCCTTAGTTTTTTAAGGTAATTTTCTTAGAATTTTGCGTAGATTTCGTTTTTGCTAGTCGCCTGTTGACAAAAACAATTGACCCACCATAATGTACATGCTAGGTGCCTTTAGAGTTTAACAATTAAGTTATGAGTTTAGCTGAACTATGGATTTATATCCAAAAAAATTTATTCTTCTTGGCTTGAGTTCGGTTTTAATTTTATTTTTCAATTAAATTTAGTTTTTATTCAAGCTTCTTTTTATTATTTCTCTATTCTAGTATGAATTACACAGCGGAACAGTGGTTTTGTTGGAACAAAAAATATGTAATATGAACGAAAAATGTTACATATTTTACCCTTCTCAGTGAAAATTTGCAATATAATGAATTTATAAAATACTGAATTTATTACAAGTTATATCAACACTTAGCAGGATACATTTTTATCTTAAAAGTGCGCTAGTTTGCAATTTTACGTAAAAAGTTATAGAATTTTTACAGTTTGCCTAGAAAATAAAACGACAAAGTCTAACGAAAATTTAATACATATTCTGGAAGATCGACGAAATTTTTTTATTTAATTTATTAAAGTTTTTAATAATTATGCATAAATATATTCTCAAACCTACCAAAAAATGATTTAGCATATCATCCTACCAAACGAAAAAATTCCTACCAAATTTGGTAGAAACCTACCAACAATGACTACGCTGCCTGTCACTATAAATATTTATTGTTTGTTTACAAATTTATAAAAGAAATTTTTTTAGTAATTGTTAATTAACATGACCTTGAAACTAAAATAATTCTTGCAAAAAAACCGACTACAATACAGGCATGGTACCGCCCCCACTATTTAATCATCATGTACTTTTACGAGAACTAATTGTGTGTGCAAAGTTTCATAAGAATCAGATAAGTAGTAAGCACAATGTTGTATTGTACCGATAATGCTGACTTTAGACGACATGTTTTTTACATATGGCTTGTTAGATGTGTGAGACATATGTAACTTCGCATGTTTGTCAAAATTGTCAATTTACAGACGGTTTATAATATTTGCTTTCACACGTACATGTGCAATTACATCTGACATAACCTCTGAGTGTTCACAACAGCTGAGTTTTTGCACAATTTTCGTAAATATATAAAGCGATCTTTGCTTTTTAATGTTTTTTCAGCCAAACCACACTTTTGATCATATAATACAGCTGATGTCAGATGCCTTGTCAGATGAAAATAGAACACGCTCTAATTGAAAATTTTTCATCTGACTTTGCTTCTGTAAATGTCATCTGACAATGTTTCATATGTTTCACACGGCATGTATTTATCACTTTTGCAGTGGGAAATTTGACAAGTCAGATGTAAAATACATGTCGTCTAAAGTCAGCATAACTAAACATGTATGCTTATTTACTTTTCATGGGCGTTACACTGCCCACTTTTCTAAACATAATATTGTATTGTAACGATAACTAAATGTATATGCTTTAGTAGAAGTTGTTCAAAAAGAAAATTTACTTTGCATGGGCGTGGCATAGCCCACTATTTTTAAATCCTGATGTAGTATTTAAACAGAAGCTTAATATGTGTCTAAAGTTTCATAAGAATCGGTTGAGTAGAAGTAGTTGAAAACGGATGTGTATTTACTTTGTATGGGAGTGACCCCGCCCACTTTTGAACGGGACCAATCTAAAAGTACATCCTTTGAAATAGAGAAAAAAATTCAGTTCATAAATAACGAAGTTTTGAGGGAACATACACAAAAAAAATTTTAAAAAACACATGAATTGATAACCTTTCTCCTTTTTTTGAAGTCGGCTAATAAAATAATTTACAAATGGTATTTGTAAGAAAACCAAAAAAATTTACAAATACCTACATTTTCAATAACTTTTACAAACTACCATACCGCATCGAAAGCAAAATTGTGTTCGATTCAAAATTCGATGTACAACGAAATTTTCGACAGTTCTGCCAGCTAATAATACGAATTTGACATTCGATAATCGATGTTCTATAGCCAGCGAAGATCGAACATCGAAGGCAACTCATTATAAGGGCCTATATTTTTATTTAGAGATGAATGTGAAGCATGTAGACAAAGAAAATTTTGACTGCGCGGAGGGTTGAATTGACGTTTCGATAGCTCCCGCTTATATCATCAGAGCTCTTTACCGCTTAGACCACTCGACCAAAGTCGGTGGTTTGCAGTCAAGAGTTAAATATCATCTACTTTTAAACAATTCATACTGTCAGTCTTAGAGCTACATATATTTCATTTGATAGTTATTGATATTCACTTTTTTCTTCTGTCTTGTGTTAAGCTTCTTTTTATTATTTCTCTATTCTAGTATGACTTATCATATATAATTACAAGTACTATTAGTAGGGGAGCTAAATGTGGATTTACTCGAGCGTCGTCGGGACCTTGCGGAATGTGAAGATTAGATGCTAAAAAGAAAAAAAGGTTATGTGATGTGTGTACTTTCAGTGGTGGGGGGACCTTGTACGGGCTTTGAAAAATGTAAAAAAAATAGTCACATTGAAATACTCGAGCGCGTCAGATATTCATAGTGTATGCAACCCACGTGTTTCTGATAACGGAGCAATATTAATCTGACGTGCTGCAATGTTTTAAGAGCATAAAAGCAGCTTACAAAATAATAAAAAGCGAAATATAGACAAAGAAACCCCAAATTTCCCGCTATCAAAAGCGGATTTGTCAGCGGCCACAAATTTTTTTGTTTGCGAAAGAAGAACAACCAGTCATAATAATATGGTAATGTATAAAACTTTAATCGAATTTAAATGTCCAAGATTGGTGCATTTATTTTGATTTAAGTGTTTAATGCAAAAGAGATTTTTGTACTTAAAAAGGACTCAAACATAAATGACTTTGAAAATCCAAGTTAAAAATTTACCGTAATTGTTGAAAATAACAGCTAGTAGAGATACAAAATTTGTTATATATCAAAACTCATTTGCGCTCAAAAACTATTATAGTGTGGCCTAAAAGTGAATATGTGAGACAGATTTTTTGACAAGTCTTAAAGCAAAATACATTTGTATATGTATATATATTCAACAAATCTAAAAACTAAAACTGTTATTAAAAATCAGTATGTTGCTTTTTATATTTTGTTTGTGTTCACAACACTTTCGAGTTACTTTTTGGGACAAAAATTTGGTTTTTGCTATTCCCGAACTTTTGTGTTTATTGAGAGTAATCCTTGCTTACTCTTTTTTTACCGAACTTTACCCAAAAAGTACGGAATTGGAGCTATTATGTTGCTTTTGTTAAACTCGTTGCAAATACCAAAACAAAATTAAAGCAAACGTTTCGTTTTGTTTATTTTCCTACTCTGATTATAAGTAGTTATTCAATACTTTCAGCAAAACACATTGTAAAGTATGAATGAAACTGATTAAAATTTTTAAGAATTTGAGTACAAAAAAGTACTGAATAACTAATATAAATGATGAAACAGAATTCCGGTGTCTTGTGTTTTTTCATACAAATTGACATTTTAAATACTGCAGAAGTTTTGAAATAGAATTTATTTCATTTTGAGAACGTATTTTAATTTGATTTTGTATTAAAAGTCTCACTCTTAAAAAAAGTTTCCATATATTAATAGATTTTCACAACTTTTTCTAACAAAACTTTTGAACTGAATAAAGAAAACTAAAAATAAAAGGAAAAAAGCAATATTAAATATATTTTTGATAAAATTAAAAAGCAAAATTTTGATAGAATTAATAAGAAATTTGTCGCTTCGGTCGTTGTTTTTATTATGGGCTTTGTTGCTCACTAATTGATTTTCTGTCGACGTTTTAGTAATGCTCTGTTTCATCACTAACTTTTATTTAATTAAAACCTCGTAAAACATAATATAAAACAATATTTCAAATTTAAAAAGTAAATAATCTATAATTTTCACGAATAAGATTGAAGTTTTCATATTTTTATTTAATATATACCTTGCTTTTCTTTTAAATTTGTTCAATTATTGCAACAAAAAAAATACTTTTGCACTTTATACCATTTTTCTGAAAGTAAATTTTTTTTGTGTTATTTGTTTCTCTTTCGCTCTGTTTTTCAACATAGAATGTGAGACTCTGCGTAGTTGAAAAATATTTCGATACTCATGCAGACCTTTATTAAACACACCCATGCAGTCCTTTAATACGAACGTAAACATGTTGTTATGAACAGCTGTGATGAAATAATGGCGGCGGAAATATTTACTTTTTGGCACCGCCATTAAAAACTTTATTGATGATTTTAGATACATAGTAGAATAATATACACTATAGCCCTGGAACGCCAGCTGATTAGTTTTTTATTTGCTTTTTTCAGGGTACGAACTGTCAAATCTTGTGTATATGTGAAATAACTACGTTGCACGCACAATACCACACGTATGTTTGCTGCTTATGTTCTACAAACACACATACCCTCTCTATTAATGTTTGACATTTCGTACCCCAAATGTACATTTGTATTAGTTATGCGGCTACCTGTTATTTTATTCTACATGTTTAGATACTTCGGCTTATAGAAATCGTCAGATTATTATATTCCCTTGATCCTTGAATCATGAAGATTTTGACCGCGCTCGAGGTGACGTTTTTTTTGCAGCTTCCCAACCCTCCCATTTCTTTACGTCACACTTAAATCAGCAGATTATTGAAATGCACACTGTTCTGCATGTAATTGACTCACCATGCCTTAATCTGACGCGCTCGAGTTTCTACAGCTATCGATTTTTTTACTAATCTGATCAGCTGGCCTAGACGAACCCCCCTATATACAGGGTTCATATATGGTGGGGGTCTTTAAAAGGGTGGAAGGTTTCACCCCATATGGTTTTCTGACGCGCTTGAGTAAATCCAAAAATCCCTTCTACGGCTCCCCTACTATATTGTGTGTGAATTTTTGTTCAGTTTATTAGAACATGTACATTAAAGTGGTTCGGCCTCCGTACAAAATAAAAAAGTTGGGCCAGTCACCCCCCCCCCAGGATCAAAGGTTAGTTGAAAAAAATTCCAGAAACTTTTTTTAATTTTTTGCCACGCCCCTGGATACCGCTTTTTTAGTTTTTTGTACGCTGCGTTGCCATTTATGGTTCAATAATAACATATTGCATATCGTTATTCATGGCTTGAGTATGGCTTCATTTTCGCCTCTGATGACTTTTTAATCCGACATCAAATTCAGGGCGCCACTTATGCTATATCGGATCCTTCCCCTCTTATATCCACTTTTTTGCACATGACAAGAAAGCCCTTCTAGAAGTTATAATATCTAGTTTTTAATATACTCACTTTTATGCCACGCCCCAGTAGTAAGCCCCTTTTTTATTTTCACATATATATTGCACTAGATGTGCCCTAGAAAGTTCCCGTTATACAAAATAAACAATGTTACCACCGTTAAAAAACAAAAGCATCTCTAATTTCCAACAACATTTATATTAGTAAAATTGGGTATATTTTCGTTTTTTTTCTATTTTGACTTAGAAATAAGATATTTTATCGCGGTAAAAAGTACAATATGTTTGAATCAGGACTCTAAAGTACCTCTATAGCAAATTTCATGAAATCGCTTCAGTGGTTTTTGTGTGAAGCGTGTTTGGACAGACGGACAGACAGACAAAAATTCCAAAATTTGGTTTTTTGTTCTCTTCATCGATTACTGTTTACACCACAACAAAAAATTTTCAATAAATATTTCATGTACAGACACGCCTTTTTTACAGTTTTATTATATGTATAGATTTTTCATTTCACGTCTTTTTTGTACATTACTCTCAAAGTTTGCTTTATTTACTCGTTCATAACAACAAAAACCCTAACACAATCACATAAGAGAGAGAAAATGCAAATGGAACTAAAGAAATATACGAAAAAAATCTCGAAAACAGAAATCTCGACTTGTTTTCTACCCCGCTTTCTTCTCTACCCCGTGTAGTGTACCACACATGTGTACAATGCATAATGTAGTATAACCTACATGTGTACTATGCATGCACCATAATAATTACCAATAACACATGTTGAACAATCATAATATTTGAGTGACACATATTTGAGTGTCATATTAAATTGAGTGCATTCCAATGCAACACATTATGATTGGTCCATGAAAGAAAATAAAAAATAGGATTCCGTTACAATTTTCATAGTACTAAATGGAACAAATATAATGTATAGAATAACTACAATAAGTTAGAAAGGCTAAGTTTAATTCTCAAAAATAGTATATAAGCCGAAGAAAATGTTAAATAAAACAGACTTGAATTTGAATAACTAAATCGGCACCATCTGCCTGTCTTTCATTGAATAGTCTCTCTTTTGGCAGTTCCTTTGAACGCATACGTATTAGCTGGAACCCTTTCAGCTGGATAAAATAAATATAAGGGCTATAGGGAACTTAACACTACACTAACTAAAACCTGACATTATTACATGGCGATCCTGCCATACATCCACCACCTAACTTATTACATGGCGATCCTGCAACTGCGGACCGAATGAATCCCTTAATTTAAGTTGAGATCCCTTTCGATCCTGCCACTACGGACCAAATAATTTAAGAGATCGTTTTCGTTTGATATCCTGCAACTGTGGACCATTGTAAAACATTTTTAAAAATTGTGATCCTGCAACTAGGACACACAAGAAATTTTGGTTAATATCAAATTCCCAATATGAAATCAACATGACTCACTTAACAATTTTTTTTTAAAGAACACTGACCAACTTAAAAACTATGAAATATCAAATGACAATAACGCAAACAACAACGAACATTTTAGGCAAGTATTAAATAATTTTCAAGTAAATTATGACGAATTTGCAAAAAATTTACCTAATAATTTTAATTGAAAAACAGGGCTATCAAATAACAGAACAAAGTAATAATGAGGCACATAAAATAATGAAGAAAATAAAAATATTGAGGCAAATGAAAATAGTGAGGCAATAAAGATAAAAATAATAATAAAAATAAGAATAAAACGCGCGTAAAAGGAAAAAATATGGAAAACTGCAGTTCTCAGGAGTCTGATCAACTTCAAATATGGGAATGCACATCCATTAATGTTATAAAAAATATGAAGCAATTGCAATTTAATAAATTAGAAAATATAGAAGAGATCGATGTAAATATTGAAAATAATATTGTGCGCATAGGACGTAATGATAATTCTGCGAAACCAGTTGCGACCATGAAGAAATTACGTACCCAAAATATGAATAATGAAAATAACAAGCCGGCAAGATTCAGCGATAAATCAGCGAAACTAGATTCGATACTATCAAAAGAAGATGAAACATGTAAAATGTATACAAAAGAAAAATTAAAAGAAATATACTCAACGATAAAAATAAATAACAAAAGTCCTCAACTAAAAATATTGATGTACAATGCCCCTAAAAGAATAACAGATGATATTTTGAAATATAAACTAATAGACGAATTCCATAATGCCACACACGCAGGCCAATTAGGAATAAGGAAAACAGTAATTAAACTAAAACAGCGGTACATTTGGAAAAACATGAATAAAATGGTAAAAAAATGTTTATAATTTTGCGACAACTTTAACAAAAACAAACAAACAAAACACATCAAAGAACCACTTACACTAACAAACACACCAAACAACAGCTTTGAAGTGATTTCAATTGACACTGTAGGTCCTCTTCGAATTTCAAATGATTACCGATACATTTTAACAATGCAATGCGAACTGACAAAATTTGTCAGATGCACTTACGACAGCAAAAACATTGGTTGAACAATTAATTTTGAAATATGGTCAATTTAAAGCAGTTAAGTCCGATAGAGGAACAGAATTTACAAACGAAATAATGCGAAACATATGTTCACTACTACAGATCAAACAAATATTTTCAACACCCTATCAAAATGAGACATTAGGTTCTATAGAAAGAAACCATAGAGTTCTTAATGAGTTTTTGTTAACAACAGCAAATGATTATGAATGGGACAAATGGATTCCATATTTTACCTTCGCCTACAATACGGCACCACATGTAGACACAGGCTACTCGCCTTTTGAATTAATTTATGGCAATCTACCATGTTTACCATCTGACAGTATGGAAAATAAACAAACATTTTATAATTACGATGACTATGCTCAAAAGCTGCGTATCAGATTACAATATGCGTTAAGTAAGGCAAATTAATAATAAAAACTACAGAAAAAAGAGTTTTAGATAATAAATATCAAAATAAAATTAACTTAAACATAGGAGATTTAGTTTTAATAAAAGTAGAAAGTAGAAAATAGAAAAAAGAACCAAAGTCCATACAAGGGACCGTATAGAATAATAAGAAGAAACGGTGTAAATACCATTGTAGATTATAATGGTACAGAAAAAGAAATGCACAACAATACCCTAAAACCATATAAATCCTTGTAAAATAATTCATATAATTAATACAAACAACCAAATTAGATGTAAAGTATATACATAGATAATTAATATAAGAAAACTTATACAAAATAAAAATATCTTAACGTAATTATATTAATAAAATTATTCATAGATATAATTCACATATTTTTAGTTGTAACTTTGTAACGGTACTACGAAGATATTAGAAAAAATTTACTTTCATAAATTTTCTCTTGAGGGTGAGGGTGTAGTGTACCTCACATGTGTACAATGCATAATGCGTTTTTCAACAGGGACGCTACAAAAGTAGACCGATAGGGACAGCAAACGACGCCATATTTTTTGCCGCTCTTTTGACATTTCTCTTCAGTAAGGTTTGCCATTTCATGATGGAAAGATATACGAGCCAACAACGAGTCGAAATTATTAAAATTTACTACCCAAATTCGGAGTCAGTGGCCTCAACGTTAAGAGCGAAAAATCATCTTCAGCGATGAGGCTCATTTTCGGCTGAATGGCTTCGTCAATAAGCAAAATATGCGTTATTGGTCAGACAGCAATCCACACGTACTCCATGAGTCATCATTGCATCCCGAAAAAATTACGGTTTGGTGCGGTTTATGGGCCGGCGGCGTCATTGGGCCGTACTTCTTCCGTGATGATCAAGACCGGCACGTTACTGTGAATGGGAATCGCTACCGTTCAATGATAACAGAATATTTTTTGCCCCAACTGGATGATATGGACTTGGAGGACATGTGTTTCCAACAGGACGGCGCCACAAGCCACACAGCAAATGTCACAATCAATATATTGGAAACCAAGTTTGGAGAACGTGTTATCTCACGAAATACTCCAGTCGATTGGCCGCCTCGGTCGTGCGATTTGATGCCGTTAGACTATTTCCTGTGGGGCTACGTAAAGTCTATGGTCTATGCCAACAAGCCAGCGACGATTGATGAACTTCGTACGAATATCGAACGTTAAATTGCAGCAGTATCGGCCGATTTATGCTTGAAAACCGTCGAAAATTGGTGGTGGCCATGCGAAAGAAATCGAGTTCCATACATAATGGCATCGAACGTACTTTCACAGGAATAAAGAATTTCATTGATATCCAAAACCGTTTTTGTTTTATTTAAAAAAAACTTTTTTAGCGCTCTTATTGAAAACCTCCTTACAATAAGTTAGAAAGGCATAGTTTAATTCTCAAAAATAGTATATAAGCCGAAGAAAATGTTAAATAAAACAGACTTGAATTTGAATAATATGGAAGTTACCCCCATATGCAAAAAAAATTTGGTGTCTTTGAAATGTATGTCAAAAAACAAAATTTCCATAGAAAACACCGGTTTTAACATACATTTCAAACACACTATTTTTTTTGCATATGGGGGTAAATCGGCAACATCTGCCTGTCTTTCATTGAATAGTCTCTCTTTTGGCAGTTCCTTTGAATGCCTACGTATTAGCTGGAACCCTTTCAGCTGGATAAAATAAATATAAAGGCTATAGGGAACTTAACACTACACTAACTAAAACCTAACATTATTACATCCGCTCACTTTCATACAAAATAAGACGTGATTTACAGACAAGTGAAAAAAATCACCGTATAAATTGCGTGTAAGTATTTGTCATATCTTGCAAAAAAACACATTTTCTAAAATAGTTTGAGCTCGCTGAACACGAAAATTATATTAATTTATTTTTCTTAATGCGCGTTTTACCGATATTCGCGAAAAACAAGTTTTTTTTTGCTTTTTTTTAGTTCTTTCGTTTATTGACAAAAATTTCGAGAACGGCTCATCTGAATAAAAAAAATTACACACTGTTGTATAGATATCTCTCTATTCTTTTCTTCAATACACTAATTGTGCCGATCGTATAAAAAATGTATAGAGTTACAGGCATTAAAACTTTAAAAAATTTATTTTTAGACATTCTCCGAAAAACTATAATTTTAAATTGCTCCATTAAGATGAAAAATATACTAAGTATATTTTTTCCGGGCTGTATTTCAAAGATAATTTTGTGACGATCACATGATGGATGCAATCGCTAAATTCTGATAAAAAATAAGAAAGTTATTAGCCCTTTATCAAAAACAGCTATATTATTTTTTAGTTATTTTTCATGCAAAATTAATTTAAATCAGTTATACATATATATATTTCCTTATTTATAAAACAAACAAATTACATATTGAAAGTTTTAGTAAATATTCATGAAGAACAAAGGGCGTCAACGAATTCTCTCCACTTTGCTCGATCGTTAGCTAGGATCTTTACTTGGTTCCAGGTCATATTACGAGATGCACATTCATTCTTTACCATCCTGATCCATGTATTTCGAGGCCTGCCAGGATTTCTATGCCCTTGTGGGTTCCATTCGAGCGCTTGTCTTGCAATCTCATTGGCAGGTCTTCTTAATATATGGCCAATCCAGCTCCATTTGCGCCTGCAGATTTCATATTCAATTGGCTTACAGTTGGCTATCAAGAGCAGTTGATTATTTGTAACCCAATTCGGCCAGAAAATGCGAAGGATTTGTTTCAAGCATTTGTTGTAGAACGTTTGTAGTCTCCTTCGTGAAGTTTGAGTAGAGCTCCATGTGGTACAACCATACAGAAGTATAGATTTGACGCTGCAGTTAAAGATTCTCAGTTTTGTATTGGTCGAGATGTTGCTTGCGCGCCATATTCTGTGCAGTGAACGAAATGCAATCCGCGCTTTGTTTATTCTCTCCGTTATATCGGCAAAGGAACCACCATCTTCATTTATGGTGCTTCCGAGATATGAAAAGGTCTCTACATCCTCGATTATGTGGCATTGGAAAGCTAGTGGTGATGTGTTTCTAGTGCCAATACGCATTAATTTAGTTATCTTTGCGTTAATTTTTAGCCCAACTTTATTGGCGTTTTCTGAGAGGACGAGGAGTTTTTGCTGAATACCCTCAAATCGGTGTGCGAAAAAACAAATATCGTCAGCATAATCGATGTCGTGTAGGAGCTCGCTCATGTTCCACCGGACGCCATAAGGTGCTTCGGAGTTTGATTGCTGAATTACGCAATCTAGCAGGAGTAGGAAAAGTGTGGGGGATAGAACACAAGCCTGCTTCACGCCTGCGCTGGTCTTGAAGGGTGGACTTTCTTCGCCTTTGTAGCGTACTCTGCATTCGGCATCCGCATATAGTTCACGAATTAGATTAATTATTTTCGGCGGTATGCCCTTGACGCTAAGCGCATCGCAAAGAGTCGGTCTGGATACCGTATCGAACGCACGCTCGAAATCCACAAACAGAAGGTACAGGCTGCTGGTGTACTCAATATACTGCTCTATGATAATGCGGATAGTGTTTATGTGGTCTGCGCAACATCTTCCCGGCCTGAATCCTGCTTGTTCTTTGCGGAGGATAGATTCTACAACTGATGAGATCCGGTTTAGGATGAGGGTTGATAATAGTTTGTTGACTATGTTCAGCAGAGTTATGCCCCTCCAGTTGTTACATAGCCTAAGATCCCCTTTCTTCGGCATTGTCACTAATACACCCTCTTTCCAGCATTTCGGTATAGACTCCTGTTCCCACACCTTTCTGATTATGGGTGTCAACGCTTCGGCAATTGGTTCCCCACCATATTTTAGTATTTCTGAGGGCAAACTGTCTGGACCAGGAGCTTTCGAGTTCTTAAGGTTTGACAGTGCGTTCAGTATTTCGGAGAAAGTTGGGACTGCGGTTGAGATTTCCCTTCTTGGGATGCGCCTACTTTCCGGCCAAGGATAGTTGCGAGTTTGAGACGTTGACAGCGGATGGGATGGGGTGTTGAAGAAATCACGCCATCGTGTTAGTTGCTCACTGGTGGAAGTGAGGTCGGAGCCATTTTCATCCTTTATTACATCAGTAGTGCGTGCCTGCTTCCCACTTAACTGACTAATGGCATTGTATACACCTCGCATGTTACTCACTGCTGCTGACTTTTCTGCTTCTGCTGAGATATTATTGTAATAGGCTTCACGATCCTTACGCGCCATATATTTTACTTTTGCAGCTGCTTGTCGATATTCCACCTTTGCATTAGTTCTGGCCTCTGTCGTTTTAGAGTTGTTGATTTTATTTTTGAGCTTTCTCCGGTTGGTATTTCCATTAACGTCGCATCGGTAATCCAGGGTTTGTGGCTTCGTTTTTGGGTACCGAGAGTTTGTGTCGCACTATGATGGCATGCACTCTGAATATCGGGCCAAGTAAGCTCTGCATCGCACACACTTAGGTGTTGCATTATGGTGTGCTTGTAGTGGTTCGCAATGTTGTTGTCCTGCAGCTTGAATACGTTATATTTGGGCATCTTTTTCCTGGGGTGTATTGCAGCGGGGCGAAGTTTGAAACTGCCTACGAGAAGGTGATGGTCGCTGTCTATATCGGCACCCCTACGCGTCCTTACATCCAATAGACAACCAAGAAATAACTTGCTAATTATTATATGGTCTATTTGGTTACGGGTCCGCCCGTCGGGAGATTGACACGTGTACTTATGGATGTTTTTGTGGATAAATTTCGTGCCACCAATAAACAAATGGTGTCTAGCGCAAAGGTCGACCAGTCTGTCCCCGTTATCATTTCTGACAGTGCCCAGACCGTGTATCCCCATTACTGATCTCAGGTTGTTGTTGTTGTTGCTAACTTTAGCATTGAAATCGCCGATTAGAATTTTGATGTCGCCGTTAGGGGCTGAGCATAATGCAGTTTCTAATTGGTCGTAGAAACTAGATTTTGTTTCATCGTCATCTGGATCGGTGGGAGCATAGCATTGTATGATTGTAATGTTGCGGAGTTTGGATCGGAAGCGCGCGGATATTATACGCTCAGAGATGGCCTGATGTTGTGTTAGGGGCTTCTTCGCTTTTCGGGATATTAAGAGCCCAACTCCGTTTATTCTTAAGCTGGCATTGCCCGAATACAGGAATTTGTGACCCGATGTCAAACGAGTTTCTCCTCTATTCAGCCATCTCACCTCACTTAGGCCTAATATGTCGATGTTATAAGTTGTCATCTCGTTTCGGACTTGGTTTAGCCTAGACGCATCAGAGAGAGTTCGTACATTCCAGGTACTAATCATTATCCGTTGTTTGAATCCAAAGAGGGAGTTAGTATTTCATTTGTTGACGTTTCATTAATAAACTTTTTTATGAGATTGGGTTATTAGCCCAAAGCTCAACCTTCTTAATGGCGAGGGACCGTGGTGAAACCGGTGTTTCAGAGATCATGGGTGCGATGTACTCCTAATTCCCAAGACGCATAGAGTATCTATAGCCATTTGGGGGTCCCGGCTTCCCCTCCTCCTTTATCCGGGCTTGGGACCGGCTAGATATATTAAATATAACTATATTAAATATAACTAGGCGGAGTTAATTTAAATCAGTTGGTATTAATTTTTTTTATTGAAAATAATTTTGTATGGTAAATAAATGGCTTATAACTTTCTTATATTTTATCAGATCTCCTCGATCTTAAACTTTTTTCATTCGGCACAAAAATGTTCTTTACGTGTAGCCTTAGAAATATTATAAAATTTTTTTTCTATATTAATGAAGCAAATTAAAATAAAATTCATATAATCTCTCTAGCTTCCAGCCGTGGTAGAGGGCTAAAAGATATGTCGCAAAAAATTAAAAAAATGTTTTTCTTATATAATTTAGCTAAGTGCAACATTCGAAATTTATTGGATGACTTTTTTTCTTCATACACCAACGCTCCACTTTAATGTTCATTCTTTTTGCTAGCTGGGTTTAGAGTTTAACAATTAAGTTATGAATTTAGTCGAACTGTGTGGGCTTATATCCAAAGAAATTTAATTATTTTTGGCTTGAGATCGGTTTTAATTTAATTTTTCAATTAAATTATATTTTAATTTAGAGATAAGTGTGAAGTACGAAGACAAAGAAAATGTTGACTGCGCGGAGGGTTGAACTGACGTTTCGATAGCTCCCGCTAATCTCATCAGAGTTCTTTACCGAACTCAAGCCAAAAATAATTAAATTTCTTTGTATATAAGCCCACACAGTTCGACTAAACTCATAACTTAATTATTAAACTTTAAAGGCACCTAGCAAAAAGGATGTACATTAGGGTATAACTGTTTGCAATTTTTGCGAATATAAAATTCCTCATCGCATAGCCGTATAGACCATGACAAAATATTAAGAAATTATGTACAGTATAATTCGTTTATAAGCCACACCCCTTATAGTAGAATTAGCGATACATTCCAAAATGTTAGTTTTTCTGTCATCTATAAGTAAAATACCTGCAAAATATTTTTTATTTAGTCCATTAGTCCTATAGTCCATTTTCGCTTATACGCCACCAAGATTTGGTTCGAAATAAATGAAATTTATGGAAGATATAATCCAAAATACAAAAGTCAAAAATAATATATTTTGTAATCATAATTTTATGAAAATATTACTCATATTGAAGTAGAAGTTGTTTTTATTTTAGCAATCTTAATTGCAATATTTGTGAATTGAGTAAATAAGGAAGTAATTTCTTAACGTTAGTTTTATTTTTCTTTGTTAAAAGAAATAATTATATAGGGATTCGCATATAAGCCACAAATTGGCTTATATAAAAATCAAGATATAGTCCAATTCGCTTTATAGTCCACAAAAAGGGCGCAAATGAGCCAGTGGACTATAAGCGAATTTTAGTGTATTAAGTTTCCGCACCAAACGCGATGAAGTTTTGAATTTCAATTTTTCTCCTAAGTATACAAAATTAACATTTAATAACAATATTTTAAGTATTTTCTAATAATTATTAAGACTCTTTTTAATTACTATGACTCTATTTAGCGTTTTTTTTTTTTAATAAATTAAATTTTAATGTCAAATGATAGATGTTGTGATAGATGAGTTGTTTGGCGGATATTGTATGAAACAGTGATAATTTTCAGAAAAAAATACCTTTGCAGGTAAAAGTTTTATTTAATTTTATTTTGGACTTTTCGGACTAATTTAATTTTTACTTTTGGTACGCACCAATGTACTAAAAAAATCTACTTAATTTTTATTAAATATGAGTTGAATCAAGAGAGGTGTCGAAATTTTTATTACATACAAGTATTTTAATTATTGTTGTTTGTATTATATCGGGATTTTTTTTTCTTTTATTCGTCGCGTTAGTTAAAATGTAATTTAAAAAAGTTCAACAGCTATTAAAAAAATTCTAATGGGTGGAAAAAGAACTTTTCCAGATTTACAAAGGCTTCAAAAAAATTTTGTAATATAAAAAAATGGATTTATCGCTATCTGAGCTAAGCAGAATGCCAAATGAAAAAATTATTTTGGGCAGATATAACGCTTAATAAAAAGCAAAGGAATGTTAAAATTTCCGAAGATTTGTTTGCCCTCTGGATTAAGTTAACTTAAAAAAATGCAAATGCATAATATAAATCGAAAAGTTGAAACTTTGATACTACTTTATCATAAAAATTTTAAACGACCTAATGCTGATAATTTTAATAAAATATTTGATATAACTACCGTATCAGATGAGCTACAATCTGAATCGGAGATCCTTTCTGATTTAGATTCATCAGCAACGTTTTATAGTGATGATGATGAAGAAGACATTCATTTACACCTCCTGCAAGATCAAAACGTGCCAAAATATCCTTAAAGCCAGCCGTTACATTAGTTAATAATGCAAATTTGAGTACTAACAAAGCAGCAAATGTATGTAAACAATTGGCTGAGTTGGGAATTTCTACACCTTCACAAGCTGGTATCTATAAAGCGGTAATAAAAAACGCAGAAAATTTAGAAGAATTTTATATAAAAACACTGCAGAAGGAAAAATGGTGCTTACATTTTGATGGGAAAAAATAGGCAAAAAAGAAATACAGGTAGTTGTTACTAAAAATGAACACAAAGAAATTAAATTAGCTGTACTTGTACTGGACAATGGACGGGTGTTAACGATTTTCAACGGTCTCAAAGAAACCTTAAACAAATTTAATTTCTGGGATCTATAAAAATGATAGTATGTGACACAACAAATGTTAATACTGGCAAAATAAACGGTGTTGTTGCTCTACTAAAATACAAAAAAGTCCACATGTGTTTTCTTGGTGAGTGAATCGTCTACAATTACAAATCAGCAGCGTAGTAATATATGCGCGGAACGAGCTATTAAAATTGCACAAGATATTTTTCCATTATGTAAATCAACTCGCTCTTTAAACTTAAAATTTATTTTATTAAACCCAAAAAATAGCTTTAAATTTTTGTTATTTAATATATTTAAAATATATAGCATATGTGACCTTCTCCGAGAAAAGGGACCTAGAGTGTCAAAAAATGGGCTGGGACTTAAGAGTGGATTCTGCTACCTAAAATGGTGTATGAAACTTTAAATGCGTTTTTCTCAAAACTTCATTTTCACACACTAGGTCCCTTTTCTCGGAGAAGGTCACATACATATATAAACAATAAATGTACCATATATAATGTGTATGGAAATTAAAAAAAAAATTTTTTGAGGAGCTTTAGAAATTGCAGTTGGCTTAAAAAAATTACTTTTATTATCAATACTAAATTGCCCATCGCGTGGTGGGATGAAGAAATGTTGTCCAAAAAAAGTTATAGCTGTAATGTACATGTTCAAATAAACTGAACAAACAAACATTCACACACACTAGTACTTGTAATTATTAATGATAATTCATACTAGAATAGAGAAATAATAAAAATAAGCTTAACAGAACACAGAAGAAAAAGTGAATATGAATAACTATCAAATGAAATACAGCTCTAAGACTGACAGTATGAACTGATTAAAAGTAGATGATATTCAACTCTTGACTACAAACCACCGACTTTGGTCGAGTGGTATAAGCGGTGAAGAGCTCTGATGAGATTAGCGGGACCTATCAAAACGTCAGTTCAACCCTCCGCGCAGTCAACATTTTCTCTGTCTACATGCTTCACATTTATCTCTAAATAAAAATATAATTTAATTGAAAAATTAAATTAAAACCGAACTCAAGCCAAAATAATTAAAATTTCTTTGGATATAAACCCATACAGTTCGACCAAACTCATAACTTAATTTTTAAACTCTAAAGGCACCTAGCAAAAGGATGTAAATGTTCAAATAAAACTGAACAAACAAACATTCACACACAGTAATAGTTGTAATTATCAATGATAATTCATACTAGAATAGAGAAATAATAAAAAGAAGCTCAACACAAGACAAAGAAAAAACTGAATACCAATAACTATCAAATGAAATACAGCTCTAAAGGTGAAGATACATAGCATGCGTTAAATACGCTAATTGCGTTCTGTCAAAAAATTTAAAATAGTCTGTTTCCATAAGGCAAGATACAAAGCGAAGTTTGCGACGCGCGTAACTCGCAAAAAGTTGAACATTCTTCAACTTTCACGCGTCGTATACAAAATGACAGGTAGTGCTGCCAGATTCATATGCTAAAATGTTTGTTTAATGGAAATAAATTATTAGAAATTAATTTTTTTTATTAAAAAATAGATGAAAACTGCATTAAATATATAAAGAAAAATAAAACTTAAAGGCAAGATAAAGCCGGCAAAGGCTTGAAATTGTATAAGCAGAAGATCATCAGAAGCGTGGTGTGTAACTTGCCATTCTTAAAACGTTAAAAGTTCAAAAAGTAAGAAAAGCGTTGCCGCGTAACGCGTGGTATGTACCTCAACCTTAAGAGTGACAGTATGAATTGATTAAAAGTAGATGATATTCAGATCTAGACTGACAGTTTGACTAAACTCATAACTTAATTGATAAAATATTAGGTTAGGTTAGGTGCTACTAAAGTGGCAATTTGCCACTTTTTCGACTGCTTGGATACTATTTTGCTACTTTTACAAAATGCACCCAAATGTGATGCTTTTTGTAATTCTGGCCACTTTTTGACACTTTTTACTAAATTAAGACATACTTTAGACAGTTTTCCTTACGCAGTGAACTAAGTGGTGTTTTTTTTTGCAAAATCAATCTTTACATTAAGCGAAATGTATTAAGTGTCTAATGCATTTTTTAGGGTGATTAAGATATCCTTAATACGAGAAAAGTAAAGAAAAATTGTTAGTTTCGGCAATTTTCAGATAACGGTACATCCCAGTAAAAAATTTTCATGTTTTTTGAAGCACTAAAGAAATAAAGCGCTTCATAATTCGCTTTAAAATATGAGCTTGTTCAGAAGCTGATTTCATAGCGTCACAACAATGCAAGCTTTGAAGCGAGAAAAGTATTTGCTTTTTACTTATACAAAAGCTTCGTACACAAGCTATAAAAAAAGCTTATTTTATAGTGCTGATCCAAAGCAGGTTTTTAAGCGAGAATGAAGAGTAAGTTTATTTGAGTTTCTTTGTGCCATTTTGCAACAGTGTTTTTGGTCGAGTGATTGGTACCTTGGACTTCAAACCTGAAGGTTCTTACTTCGATACTAGTTGAAGTTAAAATAACAAAAATTGAGTAAAAATATGAAATTAATAAAAATAAATAAAGTAACGAAATAAGAAAAATTCAAAATCGAACCATTTTTTCATATATTTTCAGTTGTAGTGCTGAAAATGTTGATGATTTTCAGCGCTTCAAAAGCGCTTTTGTGAGCAAAAATGTAGTACTCCAATCCGGGAGCTCGCCATACAAAAATCAGCAGGTTTGTCAGCTCTACTTTTATTCCATAATAGTAGAAACCTGCTTTATTGGAAGCAAGTTTTTTACTGAGATTTGTGTTTTTTCGATGTCTACTTCCCAGAGTCAAAAGATGGTTCGATTAATTGGCTTTCATAGGATAAAAAATTACTGAGTTATTGGTGGTCAAATTAAAAAAATTTCTTGTTGTCTCTTCGGAAGCTGTACCACAAATAATAGCAAAATCCATAGTTGTAAACTATTATTTACTAGTCTATTCAATAAAAAAAAATTAAGCCATAATGGACTGAAATTGGATAAAAACTGAAAATGGTATAATAAAAAAACAAAACACAATCCTTTGAATTTACTAAAAAATGCACTATGTAGTAAAAATCAAAATAAAACAAAACTATTAAATAAAAGATTTGCTAGTAAATTGAAATGCTAGTGTTTTCGTTTTTTTTTTTCTAGCAGCTTTTATCCGATTTCGCTCCATTATTGCTTAAAATTTTTAAAATCGAATAGACTATTCAATAAAGATATTAAGCTAGGAATTTTTTTTATTTCTGGTACAAGCAGCTTTCGAATAGACAACATTTGGTGAAAAACGATAAATATTAAAAAAATTAAATTTGATCCCCTATAACTAAATCATTTTTTATCCGATCAAAGTCAATTATCCACTATTCGACGTGTAATTTTGTATCTTTTCAAACAATAGCACTTTAATTAAACCAGCCTTGGAATGTGGATAGCGCTTTAACGGGAAATATACATCGAAAATACAAACGTACCGTTATACAGATAATGGCCGAAATAAAAAAAATTTTATTTTATTTTTCTCGTGTTTAGCATATGATACTTACGTTAAAATAAAAATTTGTAAAGCAGTGTTATATCCCTGCGGAAAATTCGGTGACAAATGATCCAAAAGTACTCGTCCTATGACTTGAGAAAATTAGACTGGTAACAAAAATAAGGAGTAGTGAATGGTGAAAAAAGACATGTTGTGTAAATGGTCACATATTAACCATTTTCAGTTAATTTTGTTGATACTCCGGGCAGTACTGTGGTAAACGGCACTGAACAAATTCGATGCTCCTGGATCTAAGGCATATCACATAGTATCTATATAATATTAATTTATATATTAACTCCAGCTTAACTGGTATTTATAACATTGAAATATATGTTCCCCTGTGGTGGAGTAGGTAGTGTACTAGCCTGTCATGCCGGAGGTTGTCGGTTCGAATCCTATCAAAGACACCGCTTAAAAATAAAATACAATTTCTACTTGGATTTGTAACAATAAAAAAATAAATTAATCGATAATTACAGCTGAATTTTGGAATTATATTTATATATAATCTATATTATTCTACACCGATTAGGACTCTATAAGATAGTTCAGGGACAAGTTACAAGGTGCATACAAAGTATCAATTAACCCCATCCTAGGCTATCCCCATGTAAAAGTGGTTGGTCCGCTTCATAGGAAGTGTTAGAACTCGGACTGGTCCCTACCACCTGGGAACCGGTCACGTGGCTTGTTTTGTGTCAGTTCCGTTTACCGTAGGGATATTACGCTTTCTACAGTCGACAACCTACATAGCTTTAGTACCAACTTTTTCTTTATTTTCGCTGTCGCTGCTTTCTTTCAGGTGCTGAATTGTCTTCTTTCATGTTCTTTCCATAGTTAGTCTCATTGACCAGTTTTTGTAAAATAGAACGAAAATTTCGTGTGAGAATTTATGTTGAAAACAACAATAATATACGATAGTTTGTTTTTGTTGGCACTATAATTTCTCACAAAAAAGTGTTGTTTTATTTTACAAAAATTACTAACGAAATTTTGAATTTTATTAATTTTTTTTCAAATTTGATCGCGAGTAAGACCTTTAACATAACATTTAATTTTAACTCTTTCAGCTTCAGATAGAGATTTTCGCCGACCCCCATTTAAATTTCAAATTGTTTATTGTTCATCACAAAGGGACCAAAGGACTCAAGTGGGCCGGTTTTTAGAAACCGGCAGCCTGTTCCTCTAACCTTTATCGGCTTAGAAAGATCAAAAAAGTATTAAAAACTAACTATTCGCGGGGAAGTTATACTGTAAGCTATTCTGATTAGGCACTTCTGTTGGGTAAATTTTGTTTTGCAGCAATTGTATGATAATGGTACAATATTTCCGTTAAATTTTTTGCACATATTTCTCGTAATGCATATTATTTATTAATAAGTCCAATTTTATTAGTAGTTTTTGATAGAACTGCCAAAAAGTATTGCTGAAATGTTAAACCATATCAGATGAGCGGCAGTTTATGTTTGCTAACCTTTATTTTTAAAAATTAAATAACTTTTCATATATTTCTTGTTATTAAAGGTGCTCCTTTTTTCTAAGAAATCCCCTTTTTGTGTCCCTTTTATTTTCAAAATCCCTTTTTTGTGCCCCTTTTTGAAAATTTTCAACGGTAACGTTGGAGGGCAGTCACGACTGAAGAAGTGACTCACTTGGGTCCGTTGATTCGGTCCCTTTGTGATGCCATAGAGCAGACGGGGCGTAGAAATTACGATTGTACTGCCGCCGTGTCAAACCATCCCGAGTGAACTAAGTACGAGGATAGCCTGACTATCTAAGTCTGGAAATATGCTAGCGCCCAAGATTCTCGTCCTTAAGCTGGCTAAAGCCTCATCATTACAACTTCTGCAGTAGTCGTTATGATTTAGACAAAACCTTTTGGCGTGGGTCCCAATATTCCAGTGCCCTATGAGCACTGTTACTAATACTTTCGTTTGACCTTTACCGAGCCTGAACAGATCCCGTGTCCTGCTGAGGTCGTAGTGGGTCCACATGGACCTAGCCACGCGGCAGGTGCCTTCGCGTTCCCACCTATATTGTGCTTGCCTGAATGATTCAAGCTTAATCAGTAGTTTACTATGTGATAGAGGAATACCAACGAAGTAGCATATCATCGAGTTGCTCAATGTCACACCCAGTTTGGCAATTCCGTCCGCAATATTGTTTCCGGGACAATCTGAGTGTCCCGGAAGCCAACCCAGTGTTACTCTCGAATGTCTCGCTGTACCGTTTAGAGATACCCGGCATTCGGCAACCGCCAAGGAAGTGGTGTATACACCATTTATAGCGGTGATGGCGGCTTTGCTGTCGGTAAATATATAGATATATTCCGATATCATATAGTACCTAAGCCATTTTGCCGCCCTAGTGATAGCGGAGATTTCTGCTCGCAAGACGCTACAGCCATCCTGAAGCCTAAATGGAACCCTTACGTTGAAGTTTTCCACATAGAAATTTCCCCAGTTCTGGAGCCATTCGTAAAGACTTTGATCGCTCCGTCAGGGTTGAGGGATGAGAACTACTGTTCCCTACTGGGAACAAGTTGTGGATTCCTTGATGCGGTCGCAGAATCCTGGAGTGCCCATAAACAATTCGTGACCATGGGCATGTATCGTTCAGCCTGATCTCCGAGAATAAAGCTAGCTGTTTGGCCATACCCTCCACCGGAACCCAATTCATCATCTTGAAGGGTGCTTTCGTTGGAGTCGACCTGAGCGCACCTATTATCAGGGTCGCTGCCAGCCGAAATATTTTATTGAGTGTTTTGCGATTAGAGTCTTTCTCTACCGCTTCCCACCAAACTAATACAACATAAAATGGGCTTGACTACCGCTTCATAGATCCAGTTGGTCCCTCTGGGCTCTATGCCCCAGCTGCGACTAATGGCTCTTTTACACGTATAGATAGCCACGAGGGCCTTATCCGCTCTATACTGGGTGTTTATTGCCCAAGATAGCTTGCTATCTAGGATTACGCCCAAGTATTTGGCGTTATCCGAGACCGTTAATGTGATCTCGTTGAGTCTAGGAGGCACAAAGTCTTCGACTTTGTACTTTCTAGTAAAAAGCACCAATTCAGTCTTAGCTGGATTGACGCCCAGCCCACAATTGACACTCCATTCACTAACGAGTGCCAGTGCGGACTCCATACACTGACAGATTGTACTCAGGTGCTTGCCAGAGATGGCTACCGCCACGTCGTCAGCGAATGCGACAGTCTTAACCATCTTACGCTCCAGGCTTAGCAGCAGAGAGTTAATAGTCAGATACCACAGGAGTGGAGTGCCTCGATTGGCTGCCCTGTAGTCAGTAACATTTCCAATCGAGGCACTTATGACCCTATTTGTTAGCAGGTTCTTATCGAAACTGCAGATATTATAATCAATCCCTAGTTCTATCATATTCAAGATACTGGAATCGGGTTTGACGTAGTTAAAGGTACCCTCTATATCCAAAAAGGCCACCATAGTGAACTCTTTGTGGTCCAGAGATTTCTCTATGTGGCTGACCAAAGAGTGTAGGGCAGTTTCCACAGACTTGCCTTTGGTATAGTCATGTAGTGAGGGAGAGAGAAGTGTCGCGGGTATAGACATTCTCAGGTGTATATCAATAGCTGTTTCTAGAGTTTTGAGCAGAAAAGATTTCAGACTGATTGGTCTGAAGATAACACTACACCTACTCCAGCAAGCTGGAATGCAAGAGTAGTGTAAGCATTCTCTATATAACCAGGTCCATATTCCGCTGTAGATTAACTACAATTATTTCATCTGTAGATTAACTACAATTATTTAAATGGATCAAAGCTGTTAATCGCCCACTTTAGTCTGTCGATGTCCAGAGATACGGTGACTGTGGCGGGCGACTTAGGTGTACGGATTGTACAAACCTCTGTTGCAAGGCCTGGAAGACTGCCGGGGAAGTGTGTACCAAGTGGCACGCTGATCGTTTCTTGACTACTCAACGTCCAACTACCACATGGTTTCTGTATGTAGCTGGGTACAACCGCTGATGTTTCCAATATCTTACGCAAACGGTTGGTCTCAGAGGAACCCTCCACCCCACTGCAGAAATGCCTCTCAGACCTCCTTTTGGCTTTCCTAACTAGATCTTTAAATCTGTCCACACAGGTCTTATAGCGCGACCAGTCACCTGATCGTTTGGCCTCCTTGAGTAGCCTATAACCTTCGCTGCGCGACTGTGCAATTTCGGGACACCGGCAAGGTAGTTTGCCCTTGCCATTCCATACCATAGGTTTACAGGACAAGTTTGTGGCATAGCGGAAAGATTCGCTGAACGTATCTACGCCTAGTCAATGTCCCCAATAGTGTTTATTGTGGGAGCAGAGGTCAGAGTATTTAGGAGGAGATTGCTCTGCATCTCCCAGTTGGGTTTTCATCTTTTTACTATGGGATCCGGCCTAGATTCAAAAATCCATATAGAGAAGTTAACACAACGATGCACAGAGGGGATTCGTTGGCAAAAATGGGAATTAATTAAAAAAAATTTAAAGCAGTAAACATGTTTTTACCACGTCAAAGTACATAAAATTCTACATCACTGGGCAAAAACTCTTTATTGTTTTGTTTTCCGTTATGGTGCTACTTATTTCTAAAGTAAGAGTTTTTTTTATGTTTTTCTTGTGCGCTGTAAAAATGCAGACTTTCTTAGTTTTAAAAGTGAAATTTCGATAGATTTTTGAGGTGAAAAGTGAAAAATAACAATGGGACAATCAACTTCATGTTAGTGACATTATTTTTGCGTTTTTAGTTTTTATGTTTAGTCTGTATACATTTTGTATATTATTTGCAACAAGGGCTAAAAATCTGTGAATTTCGTGAAATATGATGGATTATAGTATTGAGTTAAGCAAAGTTTCTTGCATTTTTTAAAACCATAAATATTTCAACAACGACTAGTGAAAAAAAGTCTGCTCATATTTGCTCCTTTTAAAAATAAATTGGTATATGTCTACAAACACCAAGTCCAAAGGTTAATTTTTATAATTTTTAAAAACGAAAATTTTCGACATGAAAACAATGATTTTTCCATCTCTCCGATTTGGATGAAAATCTACGCATATCTTTTACTCCTGTGTGTGGCGGAAGACAACGAAGAATTATTTCGCTACGTTTTATGGTTTCTATCTTATAGGACTGTAAACTTGGGCATCTTGGCCATTTTTATGAAAAGTTCGTCATATTTAACTATAGAACGCGACATCGGATATAAACAAATTTGATCGTCATTCGAAATGTTTCAGTCTCCTCTCCTCCTCTTAACGAATGCTGATAAAAGGACATAGCTTCCTGCTACAAGTGCCTCTAAAATACCAAAGTATCATTTATCCTTAAATATCATGAATATGGTATTTTAATTTTCTTAAAAATCATAAAAATGTTCGTTTTTTACGAGTTAGGCTATATTTTTTATTGCATTTTTTACTTTCATTGTTATTGTTCCACTTCTTATGTTGCTGGTCTTAGTATTTACTTACCCCTGTGCTGGAGAACGCGCAATTGTTAAATCACTTGCGAGTTTAACATCGCAAATCTCACTTTTGCATGTGCTGAGGCTCGCGCGTTCTGTTTATTTTTCGAAATAACCTTCGAAAAAGGTTGTTATATATGCTCTTTGTTTTTTAAAACCATAGTATCCAACACAGAATTTTTCAACTATTTTTAGTTTTGGCCTTACTTTTTTTCTTGATATTTTACGATTTGTGCATCTGGCAACAATATTGGTTGACAAATCTGATTAGTAGGTGTCTAGAATAATGACGCGCATTATAAAATCGCCATTTTTAAAGTAAACAAAAGTAACACAATAGTCGAAATAAAGCAACATACTTTTTAATTTAGTATTTTGTATTAAAATTAATAAAAATTTTGTATTTTTTAAGTGATATTAAATAAAAGCAGATTAAATATTACTGGAATGCTTTTATTTTTGCTATTTGGTACTAAATTTTTGTAATATACACAAGTTGACTTAGAGTTCACTTTACTCTTTGCTTGCGAGTTGAAATAGCAAAATTTAGTGACTTTGAGTCGAAATCGTATGTATTTTTCGAAATGCGATTTTCAGCACATGGGCGACTATTTTTTATTCTTTGTTGTTGTTTGGCCAAATATTGGTAGTGAAAAATTTGGAGTCCCTGTAAGTTATGCTGAAAAAAAATGAATAAAATAATTGTTTTCTATATTTTTTCAAAAAAAGTGCAGGAAAATATTATTTTTCTGGACAAAAATGTTAACGAAATACAACATAACACAACAGAGAAGTATGCGCTTGAATATACTATTTTCAACAAAAAATTATTTTTTTAGCATAAAAAAATTATTTTTTGAGCATAAAATTTTTTTTTAGCATAAAAAAATTGTGCAAAACTACAATTTTAAGGTAAAAAGTGGTCTGTGTGAGCTATTACGGTGCCTAGACACGTTCATATTGTATCCATATGTTCACAAAAGTTGTTCAGCTCTACCGTAACTATAAGATTGTCAAATACTGTTAGTAAAAAATTACGAGTCCTGTAAGTTATTCAGAAAAAAGTGAAAAAAATTTTTCCTTAATTTTTTCAACAAAAAGTTCACGATTTTTGGCATAAAATGTAAAAAAAAACATGTTAAAGGGACTCTTAGCTACATTATTGTCATACATATATAGTTAAGCGGTATCATTAAGTTTTTGAAGTAGCTATTGACCAAATACTGATGACACTGTTTTTTGAGGCCCTACTGATTTTCAGAAACTTTGGAGGTCCACAAAAAAAATTGGTCACCAAATTCACTAAGCATATATTGTCCAGTTCTTGTGTTTTTCCAATGTCTTCATTTGTCGCATAGTGTAATCATTCATTTATCATACAAACTTCCGATAATGACGTGGCAAGTAAAGTCCTGAAGACGAAGAGAAACTTGTGTCAATAAAAAAGCCCGCATACAAGGTTAATTTAAGCGTGAAATGGGTCTGATTATTGATCAGCAAAAGCCCGGATTTGGAAGTTCCAACGATGACAACACTGCTCGGCGCTTTTTCAAAATACAGACATCGGCAAAAACAACAAACGTTGATGTCAAACTAATAAAGCGAATGAACGTAGTCACGATTATTTTTTCGACTGGGTTTCAAATAAATATTGACACCTTTCAGGAGTTTGCTTTTGATACCGCTAAATATTTTGTGAAAATATATCCCTGGTATATGTCTCCAACTGTTCGGCAATATTTAATTCATGGTACACAAATAATAAATTATGCCCTGTTGCCGATAGGACAGTTGCCAAAAGAGGCTCAGGAAGCTCGAAATAAAGACTTCAAAATTTTTTGAGAAAAAATTTCGCAAAAATTTTCAAGAGAAAAGTCTAATGAGGATATATTTAAAAGACTTTTAATAACTTCCTATCCTATTATTTCAAGTATGAGAAAATTATTAATATTTGAGCAAAACTCAGAAAATGGTCAATATAGCGTTGATTATAGCGACGATAATGATGATATTGATGATGGCAATGATAGTCATAATTTCTATGAAAATGATACTGAATAAAATGTTTCTCAAATATTGTAAATTATTATTTTTATTTCGTAAATATTCCTTTTGTGCCACTTGGAACACGTATTGATCAAAATTAAAACAAAGAAAAAAATAAAATTTTCCACTAAGGTATGTATAAAAACTATTTCTACACTTCTAACTCAAATTGACTAAAAAATATTGAATTTGGATTTCGGGAAAGCCTCACTATTTCATTGTTTTCATTAGTTAGTATTTTGAATAGAAGATACACGAAGAAAGAACTGCGTTTTTCAAGAAAGATTTCCATAATTTATTTCATTGCGATGGATGTCGCGGAGCTCACCGGCCCGGCTAGTTAGGTACAACATACTTTTGTTCCTTTTTAAAAGGTAGCTTTTTCAGAAAAATCCTGTTCCAGAAAAGTACCATTCCCATTATTATTAATGTATGTATTTAAAAAAAAATAAATTTCAAAAAATTATTATTTCCCAAAAGTAACTTTTCAAAAAACTTCATTATCCAAATAGTACTTAAAAAAAAAATCATTTCCCAAAAATATATTTTCAGAAAGTACCAAATAAATCCCCAACGATCCCTTTCAATGTGCATGTTTCAAGATATACTATATCAGTTAAATGTGACTTAAGTAGCCTATGCAAAATTTTTATAAAAATTTATGTAATAATTTTTAATAAAATGCGTTTTCCGTATTTACTGTTAAAAAACATGTATTTTTCTAAAATCAACTTCCATATAGTGGTAGGAGCGTGTAGTAAAATATTAACTGCCTATTTAACGATGTCGAAAGAATTTTTTCTTTCTTACAATTACATTTAAAACAAAAATAGATTTAAAAAATGTTTTCTTGTTTTAAAAGTATTTGTACGAAAGAAAGAACTCATTCGACATCGTAAAATAGGCAGTAATACTTAATGATGAAACAGAACTGCAGCTAGACGAGTTTTTCCATACAAATTGTCATTATTCATACGCCGTAAAAAGCAGTCATCCCTGCAGGAAATGCGAATAGTGAACTTGTAGTGATTTACTAGTGACATTGTCAGTAGTACTACTGACCAGGGGCCCGTTTCTCAAAAACTACAAGCTAAAAATCTACAAGTAAAATACACACCAAACAACAATAAACTTTGTAAAAGTGTTGTTGCTTTGTGTGTATTTTACTTGTAGATTTGTAACTTGTCAAATGTAATCATCTATTGACATTTGACATTAGCTTGTCATTGAAAATCCATCAGTAGATTGTAGCACTACTGACTAAGTAGTTATTTTGGGACTTCATGGATACATTGACACCAAAGATTCACTATTAAATTTTAGGGGCTCTAGTCCACAATATTGATATTTCCTCGCACGATGCGGATACTATTCCACTATTCCGCATCCCTGCAGGAAATGCGAATAGTGAACTTGTAGTGATTTACTAGTGGCATTGTCAATACTACTACTGACCAGGTGTACCCCAGCCAATGTAATCGCCTATTGACATATAACATAGGCTTGTCATTGAAAATCTACAAATAGACTTTAGCACTATTGAGGAGTTATTTGTTTTACGACTATATGGATACATTTGAACCAACGATTCCCTAGTATATTTTAGCAACCCCCACGCTTAAACACATATATATATTTTTTAATATTATCTTTTATATAAAAATTAAACAAATTATTTTTAAATTATTAGGGCCGAAATATCTCTAAAATCTATATACTGTCACAAAACCCTTTGTTGCGCAGCCGGTAAGTCGCCATCCAAAACCCAAACTAGCTCAGGGATGTCATGTCAGGGGAGGTAAGACCCGCGACTTCCGGCGCAGGGACTGACAAAAAAAATTTATAAATAAGAAAAATCAACAACACAAAAGACAATAAGGAAAATCACTGGAATAAAAAATAAAATATAACTCGGACAGACAGACAGATCTACAATTAACGAAACTGTGATGAAACAGAGACACAAGATGGAATTGGTCCCCCTAGCTGCCCACCCTACCTTGATAACATGGAATACAAAATGATCATGTTACCCCACACGCAGAAAAACTTGGTCACTTCACTACATACTTACACTACACATCACACGAAAACTTTAGCCAGACATTATCTTAATGTTCCTCAGCCGAATGAACACATTAAAATTTTATATTTTTAAAACGTTATAAAAATGAATTTTTATTATAATAAAAAATTTGTCTTATCCTAATTATTTGGATTTATATATAAAAAGGTAAGTATGAACAAAATTTAATTAAAATTATTAAATACTAACAAAAATTATATTATTAATACACAATTTTAGCCTGACGAAAAATCCCAAAAATTACCCTAACCTTTCTGGACTTTGGTCAAACAGAACGAACGCAACCAAAAATTAAACTACTATTTTCCCTATTTTAAAGAGCTCTCTAAAACGACGGACTTTTAATTATCAACCTTTTCTTGAATTTTTAAATTAACACTCGCGACAGGGATAGTTTTGGGCTAACAATTAGAACAGTTAAAAAAACACTAACACTAATTATACAATAAACTAACGTTTTAATCTTTTTATCTTTTTGCATAAAAAAACAATATTTTTATCTATAGATGTATATTTATATGAAAAAAAAACTTCATTTTTTTTGTACTGAAATTGAAATTTTAGAACAAGATTTTTCTTAATCTTTTTATTCTATTTTTTTTTATGCAAATTCAGTTTTGACCATTCACTTTATTTAATTTCTTTAATTTTTTCTTTATCGAAATGGATATTCAAAAAATTGTTTTTTTAACCTTTTTTTTATTATTTTATGAACAGAGTTAGTTTTACTAATTTACTAATTCTCTTTTTTTATATTTTACTAAGCAGGATATGCAATTTTATAATTTTCATCCGCCAAGATTTTAATGCGTGAATATATAACTTTAAATTTTCTTTAAAATAACTCGTTAATTGTAATTTTTGTACGGTTTCGTTTTATATAAAAAAAAAATCAAATGCACTGTTTAAGCTACAAGATGGACTGGACTCACCAAATTTATAAATTTGACGATGAATTCGGCAGTTAGTACTGATCCAGGACATAAAACATAGGCTCTGATGGTTTCTCACCCTGTTTCTGTTAGGCGCATGAAAAATAATTTATTCCCTCAAGGCACACACAAACTGGTTAACTCCAATAAATAAAAATAGTGGGTTGCAGTTCTTGGGTTCCACGGATTTGATTGTAATCCTTATGTTAGGCCTCACTAGTAGACTGCAATCCCACAGCAGTATTCTCTTCCTGAATATAAATTTTCTTTCCGGAAGCACTAGGATAAAACAGATTTTATCACCACTTAATTCTCCTAACGTTTTATATTTTATCTATTTTTATTTTCACTAAATAATTACCTGATTTAATAATTTCCTTCTTTTAGCTCCTGGACACAAGTACACACATACACACTTAAGGATTTGCCTCCACCGTCTATCTTGTTTAACGAGTTCTATACAATTAATTTTAACTCTAATTTATTATCTTTACCTTACCCCAAAACCTTTCCAGTACTAATCCATGAATATATTCTTCTCTCTCTGTCTCTATCCTCTTCACTCTCGCGGCAATCTAACTTCACACCCTTTTCCCCCTTGTATTTATTACTCCCCTATGTCAGACCGTACTAACCGGATTACCAATACCTAACGGCTTCAACCATAGAGTCAATACCCTTTATAACTATGGCCTTGAACCTCGCTAGAAACTTCTAAAGCCAACTTAGCCGAATATTTACAGATATTTATTTATTTAAAAATCATTGACCTCCGTTTTATTCTTTATTATGTTTATTTAATTATGTTAGCAACAAAAATTCTGTTTAATTTATTAAATAAACACCCATAAATTCATCGCAATCAGGCAGCTGGTATCCGGTCAACATGAAAGCAATAGGTCGTCAAACGTAAATTTTTCTTATTGTTTACTTTCTCATTCCATAATCTTTTATTTTGTTTATTTTGCTTATTTTCCTTTTCATTTTGTTGTTGTTAATTTTTCTACCCATTTCACTCTTTCATTTAAGAACAGATCTGTTGTACGTGAATTTGTCACTTCAACAGTTCTAACAAAAGCAAACAATACCCCCCAATAATAATAATAATTATAATAATAACAAACAATAATAAACATTCGCTACAAATCTTTCGGTTTTCGATGCCTGCCAGATGAAAAACGGAAGAGCGGATAATTTTTGTTAGTAGTGCAAGCCAAACGTAGGCAAACGCCCACCCCTGAGAAACTCATGCTACACCGACTAAAAAGCCGGGCAATAAAATGAAAACCGCTAAAATAAATATTTTAATCTGGCAGCTCACACTTGGCTGTCAACAAATTTTACCCCCGTGGCAACTCTTTTTATTCGTCGGCCATTATACCACAGTCATGTTTGCTTTCATAATAATTTTCTAGCGCAATAAAAACGGATTTTCACAGGTAAGTCAAGACAGAAAATTTTATATTATAAATATTTTGCTAAAATAAATACTATTTATTCTTATTTTATTTGCAGACACAATTCTCATTGGCAGGCAAATCCTTATCACTAACTATGAAATTATCAGTTAAAGGCACCTCTTGAGGTTGCAACAAATTTCCCAGTGTAGTATTGGAAATTAAATAACCAGTCATACAATCAGCAGACGCCATTTCTAGATTCATAATCTGTTCTACCACATTATCTAAAGAATAAATACTTTAATTCAGTATCTTGCAAACTTGAAAGATCTGTTGTGGCAGAACTATTATTATTACCATCGTGGGTTCATCTTGATGTTGCTGTTGCCGGTTGGTAAGCGTCAAGGCGTTAGCACTAGTACTTGGCTGTTCCTCACACAAGTTATCATAAACATTGAACAGTTTCTGATAGAAAAAGCAACTTTAAGTATATAAGTACATACAATATGTAACTTTAAAAACAAAATTTTAGATTTCAGCTTATATACTTATGTATGCATTTCTCTTTTGTAGGAAGTGTATTAAAGGATGTCCTCCTGGAGTAGCTCTTCACGCTTTTCCGATAGATCCTGTCAGGTAAGTTTCTTATATATGTGCTTATATGTATAGTGATTTGTGAAAAAGTGCGTTGCAGACTTCCAATACAAAATACCGTCAGTGCATCAGTGAAAAAATAAAAATATTGTTGCCGACTTATTTAAAAAAATACGGAGCGGACACTGAACGGACACTGAAGCAGCATGGGCGTCAAAAACGGATGAGTGTGAATAGCTCCATTTAAAATAAGGCAACGATATTTTATTTTTCACTGATACTAAACGGAACTGATACGGCATTGGATACTATTTTGCTACTTTTACAAAATACACCCAAATTTAATACTTTTGGTAATTTTTTTCAAATATGGCATATACTGTAATATATTTGGAGTGATACTTAAACCATTTCTATTGAGAGATACTTGAGACAGTTTTCCTTACGCAGTGAATTAAGTGTTATTTTTTTTTTATTTTGCAAAGTCAATCTTTTGAAATGCATTACATTACACTGCCTTACAAGCAAAATGTATAAAGTTCCTCAATAATTTTTTAGAGGATTAGGCTATGCTTAACACGAGAAAAGTAAAGAAAAAATTTTCATTTCGGCCATATCCAGATAATACATTTGTGTTTTTCGAATAGTCTAATCCACAAAAAATGTATGGATGTAAGCTACAAGGTGTGTTAAAAGTTGGGTAGCTATTTTAACACAGTGGGCGCTATATGTTGTTATATAAGACCAAATTTACCGATAAAAAAATCTTTAGTCGTCGGAAAGCTTATATCTTCCAAACTAATAGTCTTTTATTTTAATAACAAGTGGTTTCAGAAACAAATTACAACAAAATCATAGAAGCACAAACAAGACAAAAAGTTTTAAAAAAGGTTGTATTTAGAAAAACTGACGTAAAAGTCGCATACGCAATTCTCCGCAGCTAATTTTTGGAACAATATTACTCTATAATATCTATATTAAGATGCCGCAAAATTTTCAGGTACTCTCGGGTATATTTATCTTTATCTCTACAAAGATTTAGAAAAGATTTAAAAACATTTTTTTTTATTTACGCTTGTAGACCTTAACTTAAATAGCAATTGCAAATAATTAGGATATGTATTTGGAAACATTTTTTTAAAAGTGAAACATAAACTGAAAACAAAAATGGAGTATCTACTTAAACATTGCGTGTTTTAAGGGGTTTATAGAATGCTATGTTCCGAATCATTGGGTAAATCGTTTCCTTTCATTTACAGTCATTGTTATCATCATCGTTTTTCCCTTTTAGGGGTTTTTATTTATTTTTTTGTTATTAAAATTTCTTTTCCTTTGACAATTATCTTCAAACTTTTTCGTCAGCTTATAATAATTTCTAATACCCCTATTGTTAATATTACAAATTTTCTATTAGAATTACTCTTCTTTGAACTACTTTCACTAGTCTTATTATTAATTTACCGACTCTTCCACACGTTTGTTAAATATTTTCGTGTCATTTGTTTTACAAAACGAACGCAAGCCATACTTTACTACATTTGATTTGGTTATACTGCCAGCGGCTGCTGTTTCATATTAATCAGAATATTAATTTTAATATTTGTTAATGAAACAGTTGCCCATGTATAGTACAACCAATAAATCTTTGATTGTAATAAAGAATTATGGTCGCTTAAATTTTCTCTTGGTTTACTAAATTCATGATTAATATAACATTCATAGTTTCATTTTCCCTTCTTTTTGGGATCCGTGTGGTTATCTATTTACCCAATGATTTCCATACCTATTCTTATTTTACCCTTTATTACCTATTTTGTAGTTTTATCATTTGTATATATTTCTATTTTCATAGATAACTACTTGTTTGGCCTATGTGATGACAAGAAAAGTGCAGGAGCTTGAGAAGAGATTATTCCCATCGTCTGCTATTAACACTCCGATTGATTGTATTACGGGAAGTTTATCTATTTATTAATTTGCCGAATACGGTACTTTGTTTCAAATTATTTTGCTTTTCTTTTCTTTCAGGTACCATTGACTTGGGCAAGAAGTTCATTTATCACAGCTGTACTTAGAATTAATAAATAAATCATCAAAAGGAATCGTCAGCGAGTAAAATAATAAACTGGACGGCACTATAGAAAAAAAGTAAAAGAAATAATCTGTAAGATAATCAAATTAAAACGGGACAACACAATACAAAAAAAAACTTTAACACTAATATTGCACTTGTATTGTTTTGTCCCTTAAAATCGAAATATCCCAGATCATTGCTTCATGTCCTTGGCATGAAAAACACCAAGACCCTTTCCCTGTAGGCTTTCCAATTCGTAAGAGCTGTTTCCTATTACTTTACGTACTCTACATTTCTTGAATTTTGGTGCAAACTTGGCATTAAAATTTTTCTTGAAGTCACTTTGAACAAAATTCTTTACATATACTTCTTGACCAACCCTAAATCGTACCTCCCTACTTCTCTTGTCATATTGCTTCTTGTTTTTTTCGTATGCTTTGTGCAAGTTTGCAGATATTTTATCCCTAATGAGTTTTAATTCATCCTTCCTCTCAAATATTTCGAAATCGTTGTCGCCTAAACACTTTAATTTTCTTGCCAAGGCATATTCACTACCGGAGTTATACATTTGCTGACCGAACAATGCCATATACGGACTTGTTCCTATGGCCTCGTGTATAGCTGTCCTAATCGCGCACTCTATCTCACTTATGTGTGCAACCCATTCTCGATGATCTTCATCCAAGTATGCTCTAATGCTTGCTAAAACTGTTTGATTCACCCTTTCGGATGCGTTGGATTGTGGTGAATAGGCTGGAGTTCGGATGTGAGTAATATTATAGCTCTTAACTAGGTCTTGGAATTGTTGGGATATAAATGGCTTTCCATTATCGGAATGAATGATTTCCGGTGTCCCAAACATGTGGAAGATTTTATGCACAAGATAATCAATTACCAGTTTTGACGTTGCCTTTTTCATGGGTTTTAAAAATACGTATTTCGAAAAGTGATCTACTACGATAAAGATGTATGCGTTACCCCTTTTTGAGCGCGGGTACTTGCCCAAGAAATCTATGTAGATTTTCTGAAAAGGACGATACGTTTTTACTTCTTCACCCATTCTCGGTCGGGTTTCATAATTTACCGGTTTAACTTCTTTACAAGTTTGGCAATTTCGAATATAATTTTTTACATGGCATACCATTTTTGGCCAGTAGTAAAACCGCCTTAACTGGTGCAACGTTTTTGCAATCCCACCATGGGAAACTGTATCATGGGCCTTTGTAATCAATGTCGTGACCAAGTTCTCAGGAACCCATAGCTTCCATTCAACGCCACTGTCATCCCTTGCGAACTGAGTTTTCTTGAACACCATTCCATCTTCTGTTTTCAAGTCCGGTAGACTTTCTTTATTTTGCTCAATGGTGTGTACCAGCTGTACATATTCAGGGGATTCAAATTCCGTTGTTTCGAATTCTAATAATTCCACTTCCTCCGCGTTGCATTCATCCAATGACCTCGATATCATGTCCGCCACAACGTTTTCCGAGCCTTTTCGGTGTTCAATTTTAAAGTTGAATGCTTGTAGCTGCAGTGACCAGCGGGCTAACCGACCACTTAAGTCCTTAAAGCTCATGAGCCATTTCAGGCTAGAGTGGTCTGTTATTATGGTGAACTCCATCAATTCTATATATGGCCTGAATCTTTTCACCGCTAGTACTGCAGCCAAACACTCTTTCTCAGTAACCGTGTAATTACACTGTGCTCCGTTTAGCTTTTGTGAGAAAAATGCTATCGGCCTATCATTGTTATCGTCATCCCTTTGAAATAGTACTGCACCAACACCCACGTGTGATGCGTCGCACTGAATATAAAAAGGCCTCTTAAAATCAGGATGGACTAGCACTGGTGCAGTTATTAATGCATTTTTCAATTTATCAAAGGCTTTTATCGCTATTTCCGGCATTGTGAACTTAGAACTCTTTTTTAAAGTATCGCTTAGAGGTGCTGCAATTATGGCAAATTCTTTGATAAAACGCCGATACCAACCGGCGGTGCCTAAAAAGCTCCTTACCTGCCTTGGAGTTTTTGGTATCGGTATTTGTTCAATTGCTATTATTTTATCAGGATCTGTACGTAATTTACCCCCACCAATGATAAAGCCTAAATATTTCAATTCTTTAAAACAGAATACACTCTTACTCATCCCTATCGTTAAGTTTGCGTCTGACAGATGCTTGGCTACCTTTGCCAACAGTTCCATATGCGTTCTGAAATCTTTTGAGATTATGAGCAGGTCGTCCAGATAGATAGACATTATTTTTTAATGCTTGTGGGATAACTTTATCCATCAGACGATACAGGCGTTGAGCCGCATTACAGAGGCCAAAAGGCATCACTTTATATTGATAGTGCGGTCTACCTGGAACTGTAAAAGCTGTGTATTCTCGACATTTCGGTTCCAAACTAATCTGCCAGAACGCAAATTTAAGATCAACGCTACTAATGTAAACTGTTTCGTCTATCCTACTGAGTATACCTTCTATATTCTGAATAGGATAAGCGTCTTTAACGGTTAAACTATTCAGCTTTCTCGCATCTAGACATAGACGATTTTTGCCTGGCTTACGCACTAAAGTAACCCGATTATTATAAGGGCTTTCACTCTCCTCGATGACCCCTAACTCCAACATTTTGTCTACCTCCTGATACAACAGTTCCTGGACTTTTGGTGACACCGGGTAGTGACGTTCCTTAAAAGGTACGGAATCTGGGAGTAATTGTATGCTATGTTGTTCGAGGTGAGTTTTACCTAGACCATCATTTTCGAACGTTTTGAACAATTCTTGTACCCTTTCTAGTTCTCGTGATTGTTGTGTTGTTAATTTGTGCTGCTCTGGGCACTGTTTATGAGCGGGCTCTAAATTCTGTTTGAGTTTCTCGATATCAATTTCGTCTGCATTCAATACTTCTGGCGCTAAGTTAAACATTCGCCAGAAATCAATGCCGAGGTAAAGCTTCTGTTCCAGCGAAGGGCACAAATAGAATTTAATTAGCTCTACCTCATCTTTGTAAGTGACCGGTAGTATTACTTTACCACATACTTGGTGAGCTTGACCAGAAGCTGTCCTGACATTCGAATTATATCGAGAAACACTAACACCTAATTCTTTTAAAAATTCCTGACAATCCTTACCCAGTATACTCACGGATGCTCCCGTGTCTAATAAACCTCTAACTAACACATCACCTATGTAGATGTCGGCAAAAACTCGGGGATCTTTATTCGATATCGCTGCAACCGATAAATTTATTTCATTTCTTATTGCTTTTCTATTTTTGTACCGTTTTCTGGCGTTTTCTACCTTTCTTGATATTAGCGACGGTGATTCAATATCATCGTCGAATATCCTTTTTCGCACTGTAATATAGTTTTGTAATCTCTCTGCATACGATCGACTGTTTCGGCTACTAAGTTTTAATGGTATATGTGAATAATTGTGGCTGGCATTTGTTTTAATATTTTGTTTATTTTTTTGATTAGTTTTGATTATAAACTTTCTTAGTAGTTTGCGGACGTTTGAGTTGAGCGTGACTCGCCCGCTTGAGTCATGCTCCTCCGTCGGTTTCCCTGCCTATTACAGTTTGGGCACTTTGGTGTTATTGTACGCTCGTAACCACACTTGTAGCAAAATATGTTTCGGACATCTGATTCGCATTCCATGTAGGTATGACCATTACCTCTACAATTCCAACACACTAGTTTTGTTTTATCTTTATTATTTATTTCTTCCACATCCAATGTATTCTGATGTTCCTCATACAGTTGTATCTGTTCGGCCTCATCGCAATCTATTTCGTTTATTCTACGACGCGACTGATAACGTGTCGGGTTGATATTCGTAGTATTGAATTTTGCCTCGCGCACTGGGAATCTCTTCTCGATCTCCTTGCACTCTTCCCTCAACTGTTCTATGTTATAAATCGCCATCGGATACACTAATTTAGCGATATGGTCTTTCACATTTCGTTTCAACACCTTTATCATTTCGTACTCAGGAATTGGGGATCGCAGCCTAGACCTTAGCGTTAACATTGAATGGAAATAATCCTCCAATGTTTCATTATTTCGTTGACGTCTTTCTACCATTTCTTGCATTATTTCAAAATCGCTACGATTTGCCTGGAATTGGTTCAAAAGACTATACCTTAGCGTCGGCCAGTCCACTACCCCATTTTGTGTTTTTAGATATAACCAAAACCACTCTTTAGCCTGCCCTTTCATAAGCCGGTGGAAATCCCTGAGCACTTCTTCCCAAGGTATCGAATAACTTGCTTGCAATAGTTCTACACGAAAAACAAAATCATCAATTGATATGCCACTGCCGCCTCCTTCGAAAACAATATCCAATTTGTCAATTCTTATTTGACCTTCAACTGGGCGTACATTTAAATTTCTTTCATAAGTGTAGAAATTGGGAGCATTTGACAAGATGTTGGAAAACCTAGGACCTCGAGCATGAGTTTTATTAATTTCATGTTGCACTGTATGTCCGTTATATTGCCTATTATTACCACTATTATTATTCTCATTGTTTATATTTTCAGATTTGTTTTCTGTTACCGGAATATTATCTTGACTTTCATTTGCCCTAGAAGTTAATACCCTATCTACAGTTTTCTTTATTGCGCCTTGTGATTTCCTTTGACCTGCTATGCTACTACGGCTAGAAATGGAATGAGACGGATTCGCGGTATTTTCTACGGAATTCGTAAGGGGTTTGAGTGCCTTATCGACTTGCTTCATAATGCCTTTGAGGCCTTCCCGTAAAGATTCTTGAATCATTTCGGCCATTTCTGACCGTAATGTGTTCATAAAATACTTTTCTTTGGTGTTTATGATTGAAGTTGCGCCCTGACTATCTAATTCGGATAACACTCTATCAACATTTTCAATTGAGGATTCTTCAGGTAACTCTAATAGTATCTCTGACCTATTAATTTGCTCGTTTCTTATAGAGTGCGACAAATCCCTGAATTGAGGATCCTGGAAGACAGTGGAATGATTTGGGGAATGCTGTACTCGGCCTGGTAATCCTGCCCGATTGAGATCAAATTCTAATGACCTTCGGCTCTTATTGGCGGCGGTCATATTGACATAAACGTTAACGCAATCAACGAATTATTAGACAAAATTGTTTACTTTTTAAATTAATAGATTATTTATTTTCATAAACATATACGTGTGTATGTAAGCATGTATCGTGACCATTTTAATGCTAAAATTATAATATTATAATGCTAGATTCCTAATTATCAGTTTCTTTAATTGTAACACTACCTACCATAAAATTATCAATTCCCTAACTCTTCCAGTGCTACAGACGTAACTTGAATTGTACGTCAGGCCACTGAATATTGTAAATAATTTAAATTAAGCAAATATGATCTATTAAATTGTCATATGCCTTAATTTCATTATAATATTTTGTAATTAATTAACCTGTAGTCCCTACTAATTTCTCACGGTGCATCAGATGCTATTACTAACTCTACATCCGGCCACCGGATATAAACCAATTAAGCAAATGTGGTCTCTGTTTGTAGCCACATGCCTTAATTGAAAACAAATTATTACTTAATGGTCGATATTCTTGTACATATAACAAAAAAAAAACTCAGACTAACAAAAAAAGATAAATAAACATTTATAAATTCAAAATTTCAAAAATGACCAAATTTGTCCTTTTGTGGTTCAGTCAGCAATAATGCAATTGGTCTATTTGTACCAAGCCACTATGCTGAGTAAACCAACAAAATACAAAAGTGTTTAATTTAATTAGAATTTGTTCCCTATTGAGCGTTATATTAGCGCAATATTTAACTACTAATCTTTAAGCAAAATGATAATATGTAAATGAAGCTTTAGAAAATCAAATGTTAATTTGTTATTTTGTGATTTAGTCAGCAATAATGCAATTGGCATCAAATAGTACCAAGCCATTACACCGAGTAAATCAACAAAATACAAAAAAATGTATTGTTAAATGTGGACTTGTTCCTAAATTGTACGCCATTTTGACGCAAACCTAGCTAACAAAAAAAATATTAATATATTTTTTTTTTTGCTTATCATTGGGCGCCATTTTTGGCGCTACCCCTACCTATTTATTGCAATTCTATTTTGCTTCATCCTGGGCGCCATTGTGGCGCAAACCTAACTATTTATTGCAAATTTAATTTGCTTTTATCCTTGGGCGCCATTTTGGCGCAAACCTAATTATTTATTACAAATTTAATTTGCCTTTGTTTGGGCGCCATTTTGGCGCAAACCTAATTATTTATTACAAATTTAATTTGCTTTTGATTGGGCGCGATTTTGGCGCAAACCTAATTATTTATTACAAATTTAATTTGCTTTTGCTTGGGCGCCATTTTGGCGCAAACCTAACTATTTAATGCAAATTTAATTTGCTTTTCCATTTGGGCGCCATTTTTGGCGCAAACCTAATTATTTATTACAAATTTAATTTGCTTTTGATTGGGAGCCATTTTGTCACAAACTTAATTATTTATTACAAATTTAATTTGCTTTTGCTTGGGCGCCATTTTTGGCGCAAACCTAACTATTTGTTCCAAATTTAAGTTGCTTTTGATTGGGCGCCATTTTGTCACAAACTTAATTCTCCTAACGTTTTATATTTTATCTATTTTTATTTTCACTAAATAATTACCTGATTTAATAATTTCCTTCTTTTAGCTCCTGGACACAAGTACACACATACACACTTAAGGATTTGCCTCCACCGTCTATCTTGTTTAACGAGTTCTATACAATTAATTTTAACTCTAATTTATTATCTTTACCTTACCCCAAAACCTTTCCAGTACTAATCCATGAATATATTCTTCTCTCTCTCTGTCTCTATCCTCTTCACTCTCGCGGCAATCTAACTTCACACCCTTTTCCCCCTTGTATTTATTACTCCCCTATGTCAGACCGTACTAACCGGATTACCAATACCTAACGGCTTCAACCATAGAGTCAATACCCTTTATAACTATGGCCTTGAACCTCGCTAGAAACTTCTAAAGCCAACTTAGCCGAATATTTACAGATATTTATTTATTTAAAAATCATTGACCTCCGTTTTATTCTTTATTATGTTTATTTAATTATGTTAGCAACAAAAATTCTGTTTAATTTATTAAATAAACACCCATAAATTCATCGCAATCAGGCAGCTGGTATCCAGTCAACATGAAAGCAATAGGTCGTCAAACGTAAATTTTTCTTATTGTTTACTTTCTCATTCCATAATCTTTTATTTTGTTTATTTTGCTTATTTTCCTTTTCATTTTGTTGTTGTTAATTTTTCTACCCATTTCACTCTTTCATTTAAGAACAGATCTGTTGTACGTGAATTTGTCACTTCAACAGTTCTAACAAAAGCAAACAATACCCCCCAATAATAATAATAATTATAATAACAAACAATAATAAACATTCGCTACAAATCTTTCGGTTTTCGATGCCTGCCAGATGAAAAACGGAAGAGCGGATAATTTTTGTTAGTAGTGCAAGCCCAACGTAGGCAAACGCCCACCCCTGAGATATTCATGCTACACCGACTAAAAAGCCGGGCAATAAAATGAAAGCCGCTAAAATAAATATTTTAATCTGGCAGCTCACACTTGGCTGTCAACAAATTTTACCCCCGTGGCAACTCTTTTTATTCGTCGGCCATTATACCAGTCATGTTTGCTTTCATAATAATTTTCTAGCGCAATAAAAACGAATTTTCACAGGTAAGTCAAGACAGAAAATTTTATATTATAAATATTTTGCTAAAATAAATACTATTTATTCTTATTTTATTTGCAGACACAATTCTCATTGGCAGGCAAATCCTTATCACTAACTATGAAATTATCAGTTAAAGGCACCTCTTGAGGTTGCAACAAATTTCCCAGTGTAGTATTGGAAATTAAATAACCAGTCATACAATCAGCAGACGCCATTTCTAGATTCATAATCTGTTCTACCACATTATCTAAAGAATAAATACTTTAATTCAGTATCTTGCAAACTTGAAAGATCTGCTGTGGCAGAACTATTATTATTACCATCGTGGCCTTCATCTTGATGTTGCTGTTGCCGGATGGTAAGCGTCAAGGCGTTAGCACTAGTACTTGGCTGTTCCTCACACAAGTTATCATAAACATTGAACAGTTTCTGATAGAAAAAGCAACTTTAAGTATATAAGTACATACAATATGTAACTTTAAAAACTAAATTTTAGATTTCAGCTTATATACTTATGTATGCATTTCTCTTTTGTAGGAAGTGTATTAAAGGATGTCCTCCTGGAGCAGCTCTTCACGCTTTTCCGATAAATCCTGTCAGGTAAGTTTCTTATATATGTGCTTATATGTATAGTGATTTGTGAAAAAGTGCGTTGCAGACTTCCAATACAAAATACCGTCAGTGCATCAGTGAAAAAATAAAAATATTGTTGCCGACTTATTTAAAAAAAACACGGAGCGGACACTGAACGGACACTGAAGCAGCATGGGCGTCAAAAACGGATGAGTGTGAATAGCTCCATTTAAAATAAGGCAACGATATTTTATTTTTCACTGATACTAAACGGAACTGATACGGCATTGGATACTATTTTGCTACTTTTACAAAATACACCCAAATTTGATACTTTTGGTAATTTTTTTCAAATATGTGCATATACTGTAATATATTTGGAGTGATACTTAAACCATTTCTATTGAGAGATACTTGATTGAGACAGTTTTCCTTACGCATTGAATTAAGTGTTATTTTTTATTTTTATTTTGCAAAGTCAATCTTTTGAAATGCATTACATTACACTGCTTTACAAGCAAAATGTATAAAGTTCCTCAATAATTTTTTAGAGGATTAGGCTATGCTTAACACGAGAAAAGTAAAGAAAAAATTTTCATTTCGGCCATATCCAGATAATACATTTGTGTTTTTCGAATAGTCTAATCCACAAAAAATGTATGGATGTAAGCTACAAGGTTTGTTAAAAGTTGGGTAGCTATTTTAACACAGTGGGCGCTATATGTTGTTATATAAGACCAAATTTACCGATAAAAAAATCTTTAGTCGTCGGAAAGCTTATATCTTCCAAACTAATAGTCTTTTATTTTAATAACAAGTGGTTTCAGAAACAAATTACAACAAAATTATAGAAGCACAAACAAGACAAAAAGTTTTAAAAAAGGTTGTATTTAGAAAAACTGACGTAAAAGTCGCATACGCAATTCTCCGCAGCTAATTTTTGGAACAATATTACTCTATAATATCTATATTAAGATGCCGCAAAATTTTCAGGTACTCTCGGGTATATTTATCTTTATCTCTACAAAGATTTAGAAAAGATTTAAAAACATTTTTTTTATTTACGCTTGTAGACCTTAACTTAAATAGCAATTGCAAATAATTAGGATATGTATTTGGAAACATTTTTTTAAAAGTGAAACATAAACTGAAAACAAAAATGGAGTATCTACTTAAACATTGCGTGTTTTAAGGGGTTTATAGAATGCTATGTTCCGAATCATTGGGTAAATCGTTTCCTTTCATTTACAGTCATTGTTATCATCATCGTTTTTCCCTTTTAGGGGTTTTTATTTATTTTTTTGTTATTAAAATTTCTTTTCCTTTGACAATTATCTTCAAACTTTTTCGTCAGCTTATAATAATTTCTAATACCCCTATTGTTAATATTACAAATTTTCTATTAGAATTACTCTTCTTTGAACTACTTTCACTAGTCTTATTATTAATTTACCGACTCTTCCACACGTTTGTTAAATATTTTCGTGTCATTTGTTTTACAAAACGAACGCAAGCCATACTTTACTACATTTGATTTGGTTATACTGCCAGCGGCTGCTGTTTCATATTAATAAGAATATTAATTTTAATATTTGTTAATGAAACAGTTGCCCATGTATAGTACAACCAATAAATCTTTGATTGTAATAAAGAATTATGGTTGCTTAAATTTTCTCTTGGTTTACTAAATTCATGATTAATATAACATTCATAGTTTCATTTTCCCTTCTTTTTGGGATCCGTGTGGTTATCTATTTACCCAATGATTTCCATACCTATTCTTATTTTACCCTTTATTACCTATTTTGTAGTTTTATCATTTGTATATATTTCTATTTTCATAGATAACTACTTGTTTGGCCTATGTGATGACAAGAAAAGTGCAGGAGCTTGAGAAGAGATTATTCCCATCGTCGGCTATTAACACTCCGATTGATTGTATTACGGGAAGTTTATCTATTTATTAATTTGCCGAATACGGTACTTTGTTTCAAATTATTTTGCTTTTCTTTTCTTTCAGGTACCATTGACTTGGGCAAGAAGTTCATTTATCACAGCTGTACTTAGAATTAATAAATAAATCATCAAAAGGAATCGTCAGCGAGTAAAATAATAAACTGGACGGCACTATAGAAAAAAAGTAAAAGAAATAATCTGTAAGATAATCAAATTAAAACGGGACAACACAATACAAAAAAAAACTTTAACACTAATATTGCACTTGTATTGTTTTGTCCCTTAAAATCGAAATATCCCAGATCATTGCTTCATGTCCTTGGCATGAAAAACACCAAGACCCTTTCCCTGTAGGTTTTCCAATTCGTAAGAGCTGTTTCCTATTACTTTACGTACTGTACATTTCTTGAATTTTGGTGCAAACTTGGCATTAAAATTTTTCTTGAAGTCACTTTGAACAAAATTCTTTACATATACTTCTTGACCAACCCTAAATCGTACCTCCCTACTTCTCTTGTCATATTGCTTCTTGTTTTTTTCGTATGCTTTGTGCAAGTTTGCAGATATTTTATCCCTAATGAGTTTTAATTCATCCTTCCTCTCAAATATTTCGAAATCGTTGTCGCCTAAACACTTTAATTTTCTTGCCAAGGCATATTCACTACCGGAGTTATACATTTGCTGACCGAACAATGCCATATACGGACTTGTTCCTATGGCCTCGTGTATAGCTGTCCTAATCGCGCACTCTATCTCACTTATGTGTGCATCCCATTCTCGATGATCTTCATCCAAGTATGCTCTAATGCTTGCTAAAACTGTTTGATTCACCCTTTCGGATGCGTTGGATTGTAGTGAATAGGCTGGAGTTCGGATGTGAGTTATATTATAGCTACTGCCGTAGATTTAGTTTTGGGCCTGTTTATTTGGCAGTTGCAGACTTAAGGTGGATTCACCCATTGTTTCCGAGCAAAATTTTTGTCCGGACAAAATTTATTTTACTGAGAGTGTTTTGCAACACGATTCACCCTTTTCAAACAATTTGTCTGGAAAATCAAAGCTACCATATGTTATATGTAAATAACAAATAAACATCTCCGACAACATTGTGTAGCAATACTAGTGTTTATGTTATTAACTATTAAACTAAATACTATGATGTTACTTGTAGGGCACATTTATAGAAATAAAACAAAAATGAAAGAATTGCTATAAAAACATTCTTTGATGTGGCAACTCAGTTCCACTTTGTCCGGACAAAAATTAAAATTAAACCAATTCAAGCTGAGAGTGTTCCGAACAAAATTATTTCTCTTCTTTTCTCTCTCTCACAAAGAGAGACGTCAAACTACATGTAAAAAAAATTTTGTCCGGACAAAAATTTTGTTCGGAAACAATGGGTGAATCCAGCTTTAGTTCTGTTTCATCATTTATATGTACGTTATAAATGTCATACAAAATATTTGAATAGGAAAAGTCTGCTTATTTTTCGATTTGACTAAACTGTAGTTTGAAGCCAGAATTATGCTTGGCTGCGAACATTATTTTCAAAGTAACGTAAGCCAAATTTGAAGACTACAGCAGTTGTCCAGATGTATGATAACTAAAAATGCTTTTGCATGGCGCTAATCTTTTCTTGGTCCTAGTCCGCCAGGCTTATAATTATCTATGCACATTTCTTTTCAAAGTAACCAACTTTGAGGCCACTCACAATTCCAGTTATCCAAGTATATGATAACTTTGTTTTGTGTATGTATCCATCTCCCCGCCCCTATTCCGCCTATAACCTTCGCGGGAGCGAAAATAATGTATTGGCTTTTAAAAACTTATACATATGTATACACAAAGGCACCTATAAAACGAATAAATAAAATTTTTTAATTTTGATCAAACAGGGATTTTTTTTACTGTATTAGCACAAAAACCTCACACGTATAGTTTGATGAAAAACAAAACACTTTCGATTTTTACTACAGCCGCTGAAGAAATTTGAAGCTTGTTTGATGTGTGGCCGTGTAATTACTTCAAATGTCATTTTTGTATAGTTTTCCCAACGACAACATCATGGGCCTTATCGTGGTTGGCATTTTTCGACTTCAAATTCGACAATTTGTAAGAGATTAAAGAAAATAAGCAAAATTTTTCTTTAATCTAGTACAAAACGCCTAATTTTCGCCACGAAAATGCCAACCACGATAAGGTGGCATATCTTTGAAGACGCACTATTTAAAAAAACCGGTGAACATAATTGCATTCTTGAATTTATTGAAGTTTATCGTGGTTTGCCTGCTTTATGGCAAGTTAAATCGAAGCAATATAGCAATCGAAATTAAAAAAATTCTTGGTACGAGATATTGCTTGAAAAATATACAGAACAAATCCAAATGCGGAAAAAAGGATGTCGCACAAAAAATTAGCTCGCTTCGAACTGCATAGGGAATGGACTTAAAAAAGGAAGTAAAAGGATTTAAAAAACTAATTTTCAACAAACAAAAAGTTAATGAAATATTTCCGCCCCAAAAAAATCACATGTTCTTTCTTTTTCACAACAACTTTCAAATGGAGTTTGATAATATGAATTTGATGTGTTGCTGTGCTAATGCTGACTTTAGACGACATGTATTTTACATCTGACTTGTCAAATTTCTCACTGCAAAAGTGATACATGCCGTGTGAAACATATGAAACATTGTCAGATGACATTTACAGAAGCAAAGTCAGATGAAAAATTTTCAATCAAAGCGTGTTCTATTTTCATCTGACAAGGCATCTGACATCAGCTGTATTAAATTATCAAAAGTGTGGTTTGGCTGAAAAAACAATAAAAAGCAAAGAGCGCTTTATATAAATGAGATATTTTATCGCGGTAAAAAGTACCCTATGTTTGAATCAGGACTCTAAAGTATCTCCATAACAAATTTCATGAAAATCCATTGAGTCGTTTTTGCGTGTTTTGTTCTCTACATCGATTACTTTTTACGCCACCATAAAAATTTAAAAAAAATATTTCATGTACAGACACGCCCCTTTTACAGTTTTATTATATGTGCTAGATGTGCCCGCCCGCTTCGCGCGCTTAAAGTTCGCATTATGACTATAAGGTGTCTATAAAATATAATAATATAGTGTTATTTATATATTGTTTAAAGTTCCCGTTATGCAAAATAAACAGTGCTACCAACGTTAAAAAAAAAACTAAAAAATCTTTCTAATTTCCAATAAAATGTATACTACTTAGCATTTACACATGAAAGTAATTGCAAGAAAGTCGCAATATACTCACACTTTTCCACTAACACACTTTTGATTGTGTTATGAGAAAGACAGAGAAATTAATACTATTTTCTTTTTCGTTGATAATACGTATACAAAATCTTCATGAAAGTACTTTCATGTGTAAATGTAGCCTTAGTAAAATATGGTACATTTTAGTTTTTTTCTATTTTAACTTAGAAATGAGCTATTTTACCGCGGTAAAAAGTATCCTATGTTTGAATCAGGAGTCTAAAGTACCTCTATACTAAATGCAAATCCATTCAGTGGTTTTCGCGTGAAGCGTGTTCGGACAGACAGACAAAAATTCCAAAATTTGGTGTTTTGTTCTCTACATCGATTACTTTTTACGCCACCATAAAAATTTTCAACAAATATTTCATGTACAGACGCCCCTTTTACAGTTTTATTATATGTATTGATAACAGCTGTTACGTTTTTGTCGCTATTGTGGTTCAAGCGACAAATTCACGCAGCGAATTTTTATCGACGAAATTGTCGTGTTGGGCGAAACTCTTCGTTCGTCCCAGTTGTGTTCCTAGCATTACCCAGTGATTACTTATTTACTGCATTTTACTGTAAAAGTAAACGAACCTAAAATACGCATCGCCTATTTTACTTGATATTGCATTTGTTATAAGCGATAGGCTTACATACTGTGATATTAAATTTAAGAACAATTGTGAGCTTTCATATAGTTAAAATTATGTTTGACGTTTGTTTTCGATTTGTGTTTTGTGTAGTGCTGTATATAAAATGCAAAAATAAAAAACAAATTTAGAAATATTAAATTAATACTTACATCTAATAATAAAAAACATCCCTGAAGAAGTTGGGATTCTCCAACGAAACGTCGGATGACAAAAATTAAAATTTTTGTTTTTTAATTTGAAAGGTAGTGACCTTAAAAGCTCATTGATAGTTCAGAAAGAACTTCATTCATACAAAAATAACTAAAACAAAAAGGTCAATAGTAGAAACTCAAAATAAAATATATTTAATGTAACTTTTCAGAGAATTGAATGATATACAAATTTTTTATGCAATATCATTGGACGTTAGTACCCTACACTCGGAAGTCAATACTTTTAAACAAATGCACCACATGAAAAATTAAGATATATTAAAATCTTTTGCAATTGATTCTCGTAAAAAATAGAAAATAAAGATACACGTGTATCACCGATTTTAAAAATTTTAGATGTAAACCATTTATTTGGTGAAATGAACAAGAAAACGCTCATATGCCATTTTCCTTGTTTGTAAATGTACTATAAGTTTTATTAATTAAAAATTTGGTCACTCGCATCAGAATTTATAAGAAAGTAGTCTGGGGTATACATTTTTCTTAATTTTGTTTACCCTACACTGATACCCTACAGATGGTACGAAAGATATTTTTAAAGTTATAGTACTAATATGGGAACATTGCACAAAGTGTAATAGTTTCTACATATTACTAATTTTAAAAAAGTAATACTAGCATAGCTATAAATTATATGCGCGTAAATTATTTATTATGGATAAACTGCTACTAGAAATCTGGTAAAAATATTTGCTAAATTTGACAATCGCGAATTTCTTCTTGCGTACTGGCTTCTACATATATGCCTTGAAATCATTATTGCAATGCTCCTGCGCTTCTTCTGATAGCATACCACATGAAGGAAGTAAATAACTTTTAGACACATAAGTACATACATATGTATTATATAGGAACTAAACACTGTGGTTTGAATTATCATTAAAAGTTTTGTGATACAATATAAAGGCAAAATTGCATATTTTATCATGTCAGCGCACTTTGTGCATAGTTAGCGACATGTAGAACCATCCATATTTTTCAGTAAGAATCACCGCGGATTCCTTAGCGAATTAATCAAATGTTTCGGCGTCTATATCCCAGGATATATGTAGTTACACATTTACCTCATTGTAACTGAAGAAAATTTATTTTGTTCCCTTTTTTACTTTTTTGAAAAAGGAAATTTTTGAGGTAGACGTATCCTTGCACTAAATTTAACGAAATTTTGAAGAAGTGTCAAATATATTAAAACTTATTTCTGTACAAAATTTCAATAACTTACAATTATTTTTCTGTCCGTTATGGTAATTGTTCATTTCAGCATATATGGGAGGAACACATATCCTTGAAATTTAAATGGCCAAATTTTACGTGCGATTATATTTTATCAATTAAAAAATGTGTGCGAAATTTCATTACATTACGATAACTCCTTCTATTTTTGGCCGCTCGTTATATGAACTCACGACACTGTGCGGCCCAGTTTTGCAAACCACTTGGAATTTTATGTTCGAAGAATAATTCAGAAAAGATTTGACGGTTTACGTTAGTTTGCTCTATGTATTAGTTCCACGATACTTACTTTATTTAGTGAGTACCAAAAACTCCAAAAGGCATAACAACACAATAAAACCGAAAAATGCGGAAAAGGCGCAGGGAGGCGCAGGAAAAATAGGTACCATTTTTTTGGTTAACCATTCAGTATTATCACTGTATAGAGATCTGGTGGATCCACCTGGATCCATGAAAGTTTTTTTTCCAATGAAAAGGCAAAAAAATGTTGCAATATCGGTAAAAATAATAAATTTTTGATATGTTAATATCTTCGGATATATAAACAGTAGAAACGAAATTTTAACTCTGCATAATGCAGATAAATACCTACTCCACATTAATTTCAATGCAACAATAAAATATAGTTTATAAAAAAAATAAAAATAATAATTTTAGTGCCATGTTTGTGAGGCTGTAGATCAAACGGAGAGCGGTGATTTGACTTCAAAAATATATTTTTCATATATTCAATATATCTAGATTACAAAAAATCATGAAGAAAAGAAAAGCCCGTAACTTTTGGCATAGCTCCAATGCGGGGGTTTTTACTATGTTTTTCCCAACGTGCGGCGTGTTCAAAGAAGCACATTCTAAGCAAGGTTTACATGTAATTTTATTTATTTTTAACATCTATAAATACTAAGTATGTACATACATATGTATGTAATACTGCCAAATATTTGTCTATTATATGTTGCAAAGTGATTTATTTTTCATTGAAGTGGTTTTATTTAATTAATTGTTTTTTGTTGTCGCCGATGATGTTGCTTTTGACTTTTTGGGCAGTAACTTAATGAGCATGGTTGTGACTTTCTTGCTGTCCAGTGGACAATTGGTATACAATTCTTCACACGGCTTCGTATTAATTTGTTTGCCATGTTCTAATGCCTCCTTAATAGCAGTGCCATCTAGAAGGTAATCGACCAGGGAATTCCTAAAATAAAAATAAAACATTTTTGTTAATATGTATGTATGCACCACTCACAATATTACGACAGTAACGGAATGTATATTGTTCAAGAAGTATTCCGTGCAATTATTTTTAAAAGAGTATACATTTAAAATGCTAAGCAATCTTATTTTTAACTGATTCTAACATTCAATAAACAACTAAGTACACATTAATAAGGATTTTCAGTTGTTTTAATATTGTCCGTTGTTTATGGTATAAGTACCAAAATAATACAAGCAAGAAATAACACACACAAATAGGGGACACTGGGGCAGCTTCGTCACTTTTTTTTAAAGCTCTGAATTTAAGAAAGTATTTGATAGATTTTATCCTTGGATATTGAATAAGATATTGGTATAGTTTTATCAACACTTAGTATTAAATACTTATTTTTGAGAATTAGTAGAAAAAGTCATTTTCGCTGAATGTGCCTCATATATATATATATATATATATATATATATATATATATATATATATATATATATATATATATATATATATATATATATATATATATATATATATATATATATATATATATATATATATATATATATATATATATATATATATATATATATATATATATATATATATATATATATATATATATATATATATATATATATATATATATATATATATATATATATATATATATATATATATATATATATATATATATATATATATATATATATATATATATATATATATATATATATATATATATATATATATATATATATATATATATATATATATATATATATATATATATATATATATATATAATATATATATATATATATATATATATATATATATATATATATATATATATATATATATATATATATATATATATATATATATATATATATATATATATATATATATATATATATATATATATATATATATATATATATATATATATATATATATATATATATATATATATATATATATATATATATATATATATATATATATATATATATATATATATATATATATATATATATATATATATATATATATATATATATATATATATATATATATATATATATATATATATATATATATATATATATATATATATATATATATATATATATATATATATATATATATATATATATATATATATATATATATATATATATATATATATATATATATATATATATATATATATATATATATATATATATATATATATATATATATATATATATATATATATATATATATATATATATATATATATATATATATATATATATATATATATATATATATATATATATATATATATATATATATATGTAGCCAGTGGCTACAAACTACTGTACGCAGCAAACTCAGGTAACAATGACAAAACCATTAGATCCTGTATTTTAGCGAAATCCAACCTTAACATCTTCATTCTCTCTAATTACAGTGATGAAGATACGGTTACTGCAGCATGGGAGACAGGGGAATCCACCATATGGATTCTGTCCTGCTATATGGCTCACGACCACATGGACCCACCACCTCACACCTTGGTCCATAAGATGGCGGGAGCAGCTAAAGAGAGGGGCATACCCATTCTAATGGGCGCCGACGCAAACGCGCACCACCATATCTGGGGCAGCTCAGATACCAACGCAAGAGGTGAGTGCATTTTTGACTTCATTCTAGATAACAATCTAGTAGTTCTAAATCGGGGTTCAGAACCCACCTTTGCGGTCTCTAACAGGCAGGAGGTCTTAGACATAACACTTGCCAGCATGAGACACGCACATCTGATTCAGGGGTGGAGAGTCTCAACAGACTGCTCCTTTTCTGATCACCGCTATGTGGTATTTTCCATCAGCATAGCCAACAGAGTTACAAGATCTTATTTAAACAGACGTAGAACGAACTGGGAGGAACACAACAACATTCTTACCAGTCTAATCGCGCGCCCTCCAACCATAGAGGTAGTAGCAGACATTGATAAAGTAGTAGACAAATTAACCAATGCGTTTAAGGAGGCCACAAGCCTATCTTGCAGACCATCCATTCAACGTCCTAACCGCAGACCACCATGGTGGTCTGATAATATTGCAGAATCTCGTAAGAACTGCCGAAGGCTGTTCAATGAGGCTAAGAGAACAGGCAACTGGACACTCTATAAGTCCTCCGTGAACAAATTTAAGAACCTTGTCAGGAACGCTAACCGCAAGTCTTGGAAGGAATTCTGCAGCAATGTAGAATCCTTCTCCGAGACTAGCAGACTGCGTAAAATCCTAGCTAAACAGCCATCCATACCTGGATTTATCCAGAAATCGGACGGCAACTGGACCAACAGCTCCTTGGAGACTCTGGAGGTCCTGGTTGACACCCACTTTCCAGGTTGTCAACACAACACGGAAGCGCGAAATGCGGCTCTCCCTACTAGCCAGTCCCCTGTAGCCATAGAAATCACTGTGGACATGTTACACTGGGCTATTAAAAGTTTCCATCCGTACAAATCACCTGGTCCGGATGGCATAATCCCTGCAGATCTGCAGGGATTATGCCCTGGCTAATTAGCATATACAGGGCCTGCCTTTCATGGTCATATATTCCAAACCAATGGACAAACTGCGATGTTATCTTCATCCCGAAAGGGGGAAAAGCATCGCACTCCAAGGCGAAGGACTTTAGACCCATCAGCCTTACCTCCTTCCTTCTAAAGACACTGGAGCGGCTGATCGACGTTCATATCAGAACAACTGTCGACAGTACTCTCCTCTCAGCCTCTCAGCACGCCTATACCAAGGGGAAATCAGTTGAGACGGCCTTGCACTCGCTCGTAGGATACATAGAAAAATCACTCGAGCATAAAAACTTCACACTGGTAGCCTTCATGGATATTGAAGGCGCCTTCAACAATATTAACTCGGCGGCAATCATCCAGGCTCTCATGGAGCTAGGGATTGACCGATCCATATATCAGCTCATAAAGAATATGCTTCAAAGTAGAACGATCACATCCACTTTGGGTGTAGCACGCATCACCAGGCACGCACGTAAAGGCACGCCGCAAGGTGGAGTACTATCACCCCTCCTGTGGAATGTGACGGTAAACGCTTTGCTTAAGAAATTGGAATCCATGTATATCAAAACCGTTGCATACGCAGACGATGTTGCGGTGGCGATATCTGGCTTCCATCTAGACACGTTAACACAAAGGCTGGAGACGGCACTTAACGAGGTCAGTGACTGGTGTTCACAGAATGGCCTAAGTGTCAATCCTACCAAAACGGAGTTAGTACTCTTCTCAAGAAGGTACAAAATTCCAGCTTTCACGCTACCAAAATTAAATGGCATCACACTAGCCCTTTCGGACAACGCCAAATATCTCGGTGTAGTCCTTGACAGCAAGTTAACATGGAGGGACAATCTTCATGCAAGAGCAGCTAAAGCCTTAACGGCAATTTATGTTTGCAGAAACGCCATTGGCCCCTCCTGGGGTATATATCCCAAAGGGGTCAATTGGATATTAGAGACAGTGATCAAGCCTATACTTTTTTACGGCATATCCGTCTGGTGGAAAGCACTGGACTTGGCGAGCAATCGATCTCGTATAGAGAGGGTTCTTCGCATAATGGCAATCATGATAACTGGTGCCCTAAGATCCACACCAACAAAGGCTCTTTTCGCTGCGTTGTGCTGGCTACCAGTGGATCTGCTGGCCAGAAAGCAAGCACTACGTACAGCAATTAGGCTTAACGCAATCGGCGCATGGAACCATCTACCGTGGGGTCATGCTAGCATTCTAGAGACTACCGATACCATTCCGGATCTCATTGACTACTGCACTCCGAAGCCCTCCTTCAGGAAAGAATTCCGATACTCCTTGACGGGGGACTTTTCCCCAACACCACACGGGGCCATACACATTTATACCGATGGCTCCAAATGGGGAACGAGAGTTGGCGGGGGTGTCTATATCGCTGAGTTCGGGATCAAAATGTCTTTCAGACTCCCGGACGAATGTAGCATCCTACAAGCAGAAATATCTGCCATCAAACGAGCAATATACTGGCTAAGGTTTTACCGGATATCAAATGCCGACGTTCAGATCATAACTGACAGTCAACCGGCGATTAAAGCACTCACTGGTGTGTACACCACATCCAGCCTAGTCCTGGAATGCCGCACAGCACTTAACACGATGGCGAGCAATCTAGGTATCACCCTCAGATGGGTAAGGGGACACGAGTCCGTTTCAGGCAACATCATTGCGGATGATCTGGCTAAGAGGGGAACCTTGCTTCGGGATGTCGATATTGACGATCTCTGCGGGATCCCACTCTCATCTTGCTGGAGACGAATTGACGCTGCCTTCTTGCAGTTGGCTCAAACCAGATGGTACAATGAACCAACTTGCTCTATTGCGAGAACAATATGGCCTCGCCTTGACATAAACAGAACTAAACAACTTCTAGATTTCACCAAACCACACCTACGCAACCTCATGGCCACGGTCACGGGGCACTGCACCTTTGGAACCCACGCTAGACGTATGGGTCTCCCATACAATGACTACTGCACAAGCTGTAATGACGTAGAAGAAGAGAATGTAATGCACCTTTTATGCCTTTGTCCAGCTCTGGAGGACCACCGCCTTCGCCTACTGGGCAAAAGATTCTTCGGTAGCCTCTCCGAGTTCTCAGAAATAGAACTCAAGAACATAAGTTCCTTCATTAGGAGCAGCGGGTGGTTCACTCGCTGACTACCCAAATGGCGTTTCTAAAACACGAACGACCCTTCCTGCACGGAACTCCGTACGCCTTACCTCTTTCTCTCTTCTCTTTGAACTAATTTCTAATACCTCTATTAACTCCTCTCCTTTCACTCTATTTGATACACTGTCCTGTTCTCTCTTTCCTTTCCTTTCCTTTACAGGTATCACAAAGGGACCATTATTATTGGACCCAAGTGGGCTGGAACCCTTTCTTTATAATTTTCACCAGCGACCTGATAACCTATATATATATATATATATATATATATATATATATATATATATATATATATATATATATATATATATATATATATATATATATATATATATATATATATATATATATATATATATATATATATATATATATATATATATATATATATATATATATATATATATATATATATATATATATATATATATATATATATATATATATATATATATATATATATATATATATATATATATATATATATATATATATATATATATATATATATATATATATATATATATATATATATATATATATATATATATATATATATATATATATATATATATATATATATATATATATATATATATATATATATATATATATATATATATATATATATATATATATATATATATATATATATATATATATATATATATATATATATATATATATATATATATATATATATATATATATATATATATATATATATATATATATATATATATATATATATATATATATATATGCAAGGGGCATAGTTTCGATACAGTAAAAATCATTCCTTTTTCCAACTGAATTTGGTAAAGTATGGAAAAACATTCATAAATAGAGTTGAAATTTTTCTCTAGTTCTTATTAAAATCGGAGAAAACGTAAAATTATAATTTAATAATATTATTCGCATACTTTGAGGATATATTTTTATGTGCTGCATAGTTTGAAAACATGTTTTTAAATTAAACAAGTGATAAGTGAAATATTGTATGGCCAGATGTTTGATATGTTTAACTACACTTTTACTGCCGCCGTCAGCTTTTTGGACAAGGCAACGAACTTTAGGTGTATGTTAGCCAGTGGTGCTAATGCTAAAAACACTAAAAACAATTCGAATTATATAAAAAAGAAAGCAAAATAATGTTTTACTATTAAGAATTGGTATACTATGAAAGTGCGTGCGGTCTATTTTTTAATAATAAATTTGGGCATTTTTAACGAGACTTATATTTTACTCGCTGTCTGTTCGCCACGCCCATTTAAAGTAAATGTGCATTTAATATATTTCTACTTAACCGAGTCCTACAAAACATTGCATTGACATTGGATTCGTTTGGCAATAGAATTCTATAGCTAGAAAAGTGGGCAGCGCCACGCCTATAAAAAGTAAATACGCATTTTTAATTATTTCTACTTACCAGATTTCTATGAAACTTTGCACACATATTTGGTTTTTCTAATAGTCCGTTTTAAAAACGTAATATAAAAAGAACTTTTTTCCAATCATTTATTAAACGGTTTTATTTATTATACCTTGTTTGTGTGCTATTTGGTTGGAATCTAGTAATTGAAAATTTACCACCTTCCTGTTGATGGATTGATTTGAAATTTAATATTCGCCTTTACTATTGATGCCATTACAGTGTGGTTAAAAAAGTGTGCTCTATCACAAAGTAATATTTGGTTTTACCCCCTTTCTGTTAACCGATTGAACTGCAATTTAGTAAATACCTTTATTTTTGATGACAATAGAATTTTGTGATTGGAAAGTAGGCGTCGCCACGCAATGTTTGTGTTTTGGTTGCGTCAAAAGTAGTAGTTGAAAATTTACTTCTTTCTTGTTGACGGATTGATATAAAATTTGGTACACACCTTTAGTTCTAATGACAATACGATTATATGTATTCAGTATTATTTTAAATCAAATATGGCTTCCGCCAGAAAATGGCGGAACATTTGTTTAAATACCCCTCAATATGGATAGCAAATGACAATACTTTACTATAAGAATACAGTACGCAATGAAAAAATCCAATTTCAAACTGGTGGCCAACACGAAATTTTGGATTCATATTATTTTTATCCTCTTATATCGGTATTAGCGATGTTAAGAATATACATTTTTGAGTATTCGCGAATAGGAATGCGAATATCTGCGCCAATATTCACAAAATTCGAATACAATTAATCAATTTGAGCTTTACCGCCACTTATTTATGCCCCAATTATGCTACACATTTTTTGTCAAGTTATCAGATTGCTTAGAAATGAGGCGGTATTTTTCATATGAAGAACTTGGTTCACATTTTGATCTCAGTACTTTTAATGTCTGAAATTTTTGGATAGGAACAGTTTTGGTTTTGAAATTGTCCTGTATCCCCTCGTGGTCCTATTTTTGAAAAACTTTGTGTCCTAGATTCAGATGCATATTTTTTAAAGGTGCAGTGCAATAAAGCCATGTGCAAGAAGGTCATATGGCATTTGGGAAAAAAGCCATATATTTATTTCTTCATAATATTGTTGGTTTTCTTCATTATTTTTGCTTTGTATGTTCGAGTATTTATACACATACATATATATGTTATTCCACGGCAGATTTATTTATTTATTTAAATTCTTGAGGAAGGATTATATCCACTCGGTATATTGAAAAGCGGCTTCGCTGAGTGAAGTTTTCTTCATAGCCGGCCTTCTGTCGGGCTTATGGGTTTTTTACTCTTGGCATATCGAAAAACGGCTTCGCTGAGTAAAGTATTCTCCATATCCGGCATTAGGCCGGGCTTAAGGGTTTTTTCCATTCGGTATATCGAAAAGCGGCTTCGCTGACTAAAAATTTTTGCATAACCTGCCTTCGGCCGCGCTTAATGATATATCGAAAAGGGGCTTCGCTTAGCTGAGATTTTCTGCCTACCCAGCCTTTAGTAGTGCGCAAGGATTTTCTTCTCTGAAAGCCTTTATTTGACAGACGTAGAGAAGGAAACCAATAAGCCCGCATAAAGAGAAAATCTTAACTCAACGAAAGTGCTTTTCGATCCACCGGGATGAAAAACCTCAAGACTTTATTGCAACTATTTCCTTTATAGAGATGAAAATAAACCCTATTAGATCAAAATTGATAGCTGCGTTGTGGAGCTGCTCAAAACATAAACCGTAATAAGTAAATATGTACATAACCTACAAACTAATAACTATATTTACATACATATACGATCAAAAAGAAATCATATGGTGAAGTTTAAACGTGATCGGAATATTTCTACAACTGCAACACCTCAAGCAGTTTATAAAAACTATATGCACCAGTTTTCAAAAAAAAATATTTATTTTACTATCAATATCAATAAATTTAACATGATTCGCGACCATACACATAGTAAAAGTGTATAACTAAATTGTTGGCTTACCTTAAACACATTTTAATGGAACAGACTTATAACTCTAGTCCTCTAAAAAGTCAAAAATTAAATCGAGTTGATTTAAAAATGCTCGATTTAGAAAAATTAAATTGAATAGTAGAAAAATTTGTTCAAACTTTTTTGAAGTTTTCTATATTTTACAGTTTAATATATCATATTTGAAATATCATACTTTAAATCATATATAGTAAGTAACATATGATTTAAAGTGCATCAATGGTGGATTCGGTTTATAGAACAAATACGTATTATATATATATTTTATTAAATTTAAATTTTAAAATTAGTGATTTTTAAAATATTAA
>CATQFL010000028.1:0-29000 GCA_956483635.1 Panzeria rudis | reverse complement strand
ATATATATATATATATATATATATATATATATAATATATATATATATATATATATATATATATATATATATATATATATATATATATATATATATATATATATATATATATATATATATATATATATATATATATATATATATATATATATATATATATATATAGATATATATATATATATATATATATATATATATATATATATATATATATATATAGATATATATATATATATATATATATATATATATATATATATATATATATATATATATATATATATATATATATATATATATATATATATATATATATATATATATATATATATATATATATATATATATATATATATATATATATATATATATATATATATATATATATATATATATATATATATATATATATATATATATATATATATATATATATATATATATATATATATATATATATGTGTGTATTTTCTTGCATAATATTAGCCTTGGCCAATTTAAATCATATAAAGAACATAGTAGAGTATGTGATTTTTAAGGCAATTTGATTAATTGAGTTTTAATGGTAATTTTTTTACTAATTTTTTATAAATGATCACGCTAAGTTTTATTACGTAAATTTTATAAACAATTACTTAACAAAGTAACTGTAATACTATTAAGGCTTTGATAAAAGAAATAAATGCAGTTTAATTTCCTATAGCAGACCAATGTTAACTATTGTATATTTACATCTTTAGTACTATAATTATTTGAATTTTGGTATTGTGATTGTTTTGATAATTCGATTTGAATTTTTAAAAATTTTTTAAATACTATTAGGAGAGCAACTTAATTTAATAATAATGATAAATAACAATAATAGTCTTGGTATATCCATACAATTAAGATAATTCAAAGTAATTTTTAAATTTTGATTGAGATGTAAATTGTTTCGATTTTTTGTTTTTTAGTAGAACTTAATTGAATTTTATTTGATGTTTTAAAATTGTTTTTGAACAAATATATATTTAAATAAAAATTTTAATTATAAAATTTTAATTTTAAAAGGGGAAGGAGAGAGTCCACCCCATTAGCCCAATTATAGAATAATTTTTATTTTTTGTAAACATTAAGAATAATCAACTAGGTATTGACTATTCTCTCTGGAAAAGGGAGGTGTAGTGTGTTTGACGTAGTCACTGTATGCCTTCTGCATGCAGTGTAGTGTATTTGCTTGATTAGCTGTATGCCTTCTGCATGCAGCATGAGTAATACAATACTTCTGTTATTGTATAAAATAATTGTCCACACACACCAAACTGATGTCTGGGAATTTGCAAGCACAGCAAGTTCCCAGGCATTGCAATATGTACTCTGCGGAAAATTTGGTGACAAATGATCCAAAAGTACTCGTCGTACTTGAGAAAATGAGACTGGTACCAAAAATAAGGAGTAGAAAATGGTGAAAAAATACATATTGTGTAAATGGTCACATATTAACAATTTTCAGTCAATTTAATTGGTACTCCGGCTAGTATTGTAGTAAACGGCACTGAACAAATTCGATGCACCTGGATCTAAGGCCTATCACAAAGTGTCTATATAATATTAATTGTATCACTTCAATGAGACTGCCATGCCTCTCAGGAAATTGTTCCGTAACTATATTCAGATATTAACTCCAACTTATTTAAAACATTGAAATATAAGTTCCCCTGTGGTCGAGTGGGTAGCGTACTAGCCTGTCATGCTGGTGGTTATCGGTTCGAAACCTATCAAAGACACCGCTTAAAAATAAAACACAATTTCTACTTGGATTTGTAACAATAAAAAGATAAGTTAATCGATTAAATTAATCGAATTACAGCTGAATTTGGAATAATATTTATATATAATCTATATTATTCTACACCGACTCGGACTCCATAAGATAGTTCAGAGACAAGTTACAAGGAGCATACAAAGTATCAATTGACCCCATCCTAGGTCATCCCCATGTAAAAGTGGCTGGCCCGCTTCATAGGAAGTTTTAAAACTCGGACTGGTCCCTGCCACCTGGGGAGCGGTCACGTGACTTGTTTTGTGTCAGTTCCATTTACCGTAGGGTATTTAGTAGTAAGCGAGAGTTAAGAGAAGAAAATAAAATTAATTAATAAAAGTACTTGTAGCAAAGCAGTCGCAGAAGCGGCTGCTAAACAAATATAACAAATATAATAAAAATATAATAAAATAGTTTAAATCATTATAATTTAAAAGAATGAGCGCTAACAAATAAGATTGAAATATATAAGATTTATTCAAAAGAAGAATTAATAGACGCATATGCAAAACAACAAATACTAATAATAAAAGTCCTCAACTAAAACCATTACTATACAATGCCCTGACAAGAATAATAGATGACATATTAAAGCACAAAATGATTGACGAAATGTACACCACCACACACAGCTTACGTGCAGACAAAGTAAACAATAACAAATTTCTGTGACTACAACAAATATCTAAATGACTTACGAATCAGACTGCAATATTTATTAAATAAAATGAGCTTTAGGATACAAGAACATATGCAAAAATAAAACAAATTACATAAATTTGGAAAAGGAAAAGGAATACGGCACTCTACATTTGCCCATTTATTTAAAATAAAATTAAACCATATAAAACATTATAATATTTTAATAAGTTTTTTATAATTATTGTAATAAGAATTATTATGCAATGCTATCTAAGAATGATTTTATTGTAACGGTACCATAAAGTAAGAAAAATCACTTTCATAATATGCTTAATGCACAGTGTAGTACACTTCACAATGTGTCGTTACACAAATTAGTAAAGTATCAATAACAATAAACACACACATTTGAGTGACAAGTGTAAATTGAGTGCATTTCAATGCATAACATTACGATTGGTCAACGTACAAAGTAATTTGAATCCTATAATATTTTTGTGGTGCCGAAAAGAAACAAATATAATGTTAACAATAAACTAGTATAAGTTAGAAAAGTTAAGTTTAATTCTCGAAAGTAGTAGAAAATATTTAATAAAATAGATTTTGATTTAAAAAATTAAATCGGCAACATCTGCCTGTCTTTCATTGATTAGTCTCACCATCTTTCATTCTGCTCTAAATAGGATATAACAGCAAAGAATTTTGCTACAATCCTTATTCTAAGAGCAACAGGACAACAGAACCAGCTTACATAGATTATGCTTAGCTGGAATCTGTTTAGAATTTCAATTTTATTTTATTTTTGAAGACACACAAAACATCAACACAAAATCATCTTTCACCCCTTCATGGCGATCCTAACAAAATTATTAGATGTCAATACCAAACTTATTACATGGCGATCCTGCCATACATAATCAACACAAAACTTATTACAAGCCGTACAGTTCGTATGTGGAATAAATTACCAGCAGATGTCTTTTCTGTCACTTTCAGTATGGGAAAGTTCAAGTCGAATATCCACAGACATTCTATCCTCCTTCCCATAACCAATTTTCCTAGTTTCGGCACAATGCATTGCATAAATAAGGGTTATCCCCTGAGTGCTGGTCCAAAAAAAAACAAAAAATTCAACGATGACAAAATAAAATTCTGCGTTTGATTACAGCGGCACCTTGGTATGTCAGAAACCCGTGCATCTATGAAGATCTTGATGTTGTATTAGTAAGAACTGTGTTTTTAAAACACGTTACAACATACATATATTTAGAGGGCACACTCAGCTGAGACGGAAGGACACTCTTGCTCTCAGCCGAACACGAGACACGTAAGACATCTTAAGAAGAAACAGTTGAACCTAATATTTCGCCTAGCAGTGGCTGGACTAATTATCAACAATTTTAGTTTTTAGATTTGATTACTTATTGCTAGTTCAATTTACAATTGAAGATTCAGCAAATAAATTTAAAAGCTAAAGTTAAAAGAAAATAAATCGGTTCAGCCGTTCAGCGGTTCAGCGGTTGAAAAATGACAGAACTTGGTGGGGTCAAATATCCTCACCCATTTTGAAAAAAAAATTATGGAAACTAACTGAAAGCAAACCCTTTCAAACCAATAAATAATTTTCAAAGCCGGTTGACAAATGACAAAGTTACGCATAAGGGGAGGTTTTGACCCATTTTATACCAGACAAGAAATATATCCTATATTAATTGTGGGCCAAATATCTATCTGTGTACCGAATTTCATTTAAATCGGTTTAGCCGCTTAGGCGTGATGCCGTAACAAGTGACAGAGCTATGCGTATAGGGAGGTTTTGACCCATTGTATCCCCTCCTGGTCCAAAATCTGGGAAACAAATATAATCTATATTAATTGTTTGCCAAATATATATCTGTGTACCAAATTTCATTTAAAGGGGTTCAGCCGTTTAGGAGTGATGCCGTAACAAAAATCTGCAAACAGACAATACACCTCATTTTTATATAATATAATTTATGGATTGATGCATTTACTGACGAAGAAAATCGAGAAATATATACTATTTCAGATGACAGTAATGTTTTAAAATAGAAGACATTTGGGGAAACTTTAAACGCTGATATTAACAAGCAGCTTAAATTATTTGAAGACAGCGGAAAAAGTACCAAAAATAATGATAGTTTATACAACGCCCGTTTAACTATCCGGTCAACTTTTGTAGAGGGCGAAATGCGTTTCTTTCTCAACAACTGAAAACTGTGTTACTTAAATAAGAAACAGACAGTGAGATTTAACAGTTAATACATTGTCTGTTTTAAAATGCCATTTGCAAAAAAGACTATAAAAGTACAATTTATAAGGGCAGAGAATTTCCATTGCATACCAAGAAGTAAAGGACTGAATTTAATATTCTAAGACAGCTCTTTGTCAGCAAAATTTATCCTAGACAACCTTTTAATCGTCCTTAGCATTACTTCCGCCCTTTGACAAGCAGGTATTAATATCATTGATTTATGATTAGAAATAAAACTACTTTGATTTCAACGATGCCGTCTTTTTGCTCGGTCTAAAAATAGTTTTTGAATACGAAATTTCTTTAAAATAGAAGTTATTATTCGGCTTAAGTTCGCAATAATTGAATTGATGTTAATTCAAATTATTTTTGAGAGTGGCATATTAGAATATCTAATCAGACTAGCAGAACGGATTAGTACTACTAATTTCGACAGCAGCTACGCTGTCATCCTCAGCGTCCTTTGTTCGCTTTTACATCGTTTGATCGTGGATACTAGTATTAAGCAAACATCAGCTATTCAACCAAATCTTGTGAGAAAATAGAATATGAGTTATCTTATTCCTTTTATCAATATGGTTAGCAGAAATCTCACCTTCTGATTCTTTACTCCAATTTTTCCAACTCTTATTTTTATTGGTTTTGCTTGTACGTAAGCTCCGCCTACGATAAATCCAGCTGCTGTTATTGTACATGTTTTTAAAGAGGTTTTTATATTTATGTCATAATTTGCATTCTGATTTTTCAGTTTTAAATTAGACCACAGAAACCACACATGTATTCAACTTTTAGCGGGTGCCGTCGCAAATTTTAATATTTTTACTGAAAATGTATATAAGTCCGAAGTTATTATTATTCGGCTTAAGTTCACAATAATTGAATTAATGTAAATTCAAATTATTTTTAAGAGTGGAATATTAGAATATCTAATCAGACTAGCAGAACGGATTAAAACTACTAATTTCGACAGCAGCTACGCTGTCATCAACAGCGTCCTTTGTTCGCTTTTACCACGTTTGATCGTGGATAATAGTATTAATGAAACATTAGCTATTTAACCAAATATTGTGAGGAAATAGAATATGAGTTATCTTATTCCTTTTATCAATATGGTTAGCAGAAATCTCCTTTCTGATTCTTTATTCCAATTTTTCCAACTCTTATTTTTATTGGTTTTACTTGTACGTAAGCTCCGCCTACGATAAATCAAGCTGTTGTTGTTGTACATGTTTATGTCATAATTTGCATTCTGATTTTTCAGTTTTAAATTAGACAGCAGAAACCACACATGTATTCAACTTTTTGCGGGTACCGTCGCAAATTTTAATATTTGTACATAATTATTAATTTAACTGAAAATGTATATAAAAATTTCAATAAAAATGTTTTTATTTTTACCTAATTTTTTTGAAACTTTTTGTTCGCCGGCAAGCAATAGCGCCCATGGAAATAATATCCATCAAAAAATTCAAATAGTATTGCTTAGTAAAGATAGTTTGAATAGCCCGCCTTCGGCCGTGCTAAAAGGGTTTCTCCTCAGCGAAGCGACTATTCGACTTACTCAGAGGAGAAAACCCTTAAGACCAGCCGACATTTTTTCCGTGTTTATTTGAATATAACTTGAAGTCTACACGTAACATAATATGTAAGATAAAATTGTCAAATTCAATCGCAGAGCGAATTATGTTTATAAAGCAATAATAAATTAATAAAAAAACAAGCAACAGTTTAGTTATAAAGTTTAGTCAGATTTTAATTGGTGACATGTATTTGTATTTTATTTGTATTGTTCCACACACAAGACAATAGGTCTTATATTTCAGTGTGGAATTGATTAATAAATGCTACAGAGAGCACACATATATTTAAGACTTAACAATAATAATAATTAAAAAAGGAGTTAATAATTTAAAATTTAACAATTATTAGAATAATGTATTATATATTAATGCAGTATTGGAATATCAAATAAATAATATAAAATAAAGTATGATTTAATAATAACAATAAATAAATATATTAAGCAAATTACCATACAGAAGTTGCTTCATATTCATATGTATGTGTATATATGGTTAGTACAACGATACGTAAATACGAAAACAAACAAATAAAAGCACAAAAAAGTACATATGCATGTGTGTAAGCAAAGCTATTCATACGTACAATAAAATGTGTTTAATAACAATTATTCTGAGAACAGTTGTAGAATTTTAGCTTTAAATTGTCGCGCGTTACTTAAAACTTTAGAGCAATACGGAATAGAGTTCCAAAGATATACGGCAAAAATAAAGAAGTGCCATTGAGAATGAGAGTTTTATATGCCAGAGTTCTTAATCTTCTGCCCTTACAACTATGCGCGAAAGATAGTTTGTGGAATAGGTAATCAGGCTGGTGGGTATAAACAATTTTATGCATAAAGACCAAAACTTTTAAGTTTAGTAAGTTTTCAAAAGTGAGTCCGTACAACAATGAAGATAACAAGGATACTCTAGAGCGTTGTTTTAGACCATACACATAACGTATGATGTTATTAAAAGTAACGTTTAATTTCCTTTTACTAGAAGCGTCGCACCTAGCGAAAAGCTTACATCCATAGACTAGGATAGGAACTAAATACGTTTTAGCTAGAAGCGCTGTACAGTATTGAGTAGGTCAAATGGTTCTTAACATAGCAAAAGTCCCTTCATGGCGATCCTGACAAAATTATTAGATGTCAATACCAAACTTATTACATGGCGATCCTGCCATACATAATCAACACAAAACTTATTACAAGCCGTACAGTTCGTATGTGGAATAAATTACCAACAGATGTCTTTTCTGTCACTTTCAGTATGGTAAAGTTCAAATCGAATATCCACAGACATTCTATCCTCCTTCCCATAACCAATTTTCCTAGTTTCGGCACAATGCATTGCATAAATAAGGGTTATCGCCTGAGTGCTGGTCCAAAAAAAACAAAAAATTCAAAGGTGACAAAATAAAATTCTGCGTTTGATTACAGCGGCACCTTGGTATGTCAGAAACCCGTGCATCTATGAAGATCTTGATGTTGTATTAGTAAGAACTGTGTTTTTAAAACATGTTACAACATACATATATAAAAAACTAGAATCGTATCCTAGTTCCTTAGCCCGCAACATCATTAATTTTAGAGGGCACACTCAGCTGAGACGGAAGGACACTCTTGCTCTCAGCCGAACACGAGACACGTAAGACATCTTAAGAAGAAACAGTTGAACCTAATATTTCGCCTAGCAGTGGCTGGACTAATTATCAACAATTTTAGTTTTTAGATTTGATTACTTATTGCTAGTTCAATTTACAATTGAAGATTCAGCAAATAAATTTAAAAGCTAAAGTTAAAAGAAAATAAATCGGTTCAGCCGTTCAGCGGTTCAGCGGTTGAAAAATGACAGCACTTGGTGGGGTCAAATATCCTCACCCATTTTGAAAAAAAAATTATGGAACTAACTGAAAGCAAACCCTTTCAAACCAATAAATAATTTTCAAAGCCGGTTGACAAATGACAAAGTTACGCATAAGGGGAGGTTTTGACCCATTTTATACCGGACAAGAAATATATCCTATATTAATTGTGGGCCAAATATCTATCTGTGTACCGAATTTCATTTAAATCGGTTTAGCCGCTTAGGCGTGATGCCGTAACAAGTGACAGAGCTATGCGTATAGGGAGGTTTTGACCCATTGTATCCCCTCCTGGTCCAAAATCTGGGAAACAAATATAATCTATATTAATTGTTTGCCAAATATATATCTGTGTACCAAATTTCATTTAAAGGGGTTCAGCCGTTTAGGAGTGATGCCGTAACAAAAATCTGCAAACAGACAATACACCTCATTTTTATATAATATAATTTATGGATTGATGCATTTACTGACGAAGAAAATCGAGAAATATATACTATTTCAGATGACAGTAATGTTTTAAAATAGAAGACATTTGGGGAAACTTTAAACGCTGATATTAACAAGCAGCTTAAATTATTTGAAGACAGCGGAAAAAGTACCAAAAATAATGATAGTTTATACAACGCCCGTTTAACTATCCGGTCAACTTTTGTAGAGGGCGAAATGCGTTTCTTTCTCAACAACTGAAAACTGTGTTACTTAAATAAGAAACAGACAGTGAGATTTAACAGTTAATACATTGTCTGTTTTAAAATGCCATTTGCAAAAAAGACTATAAAAGTACAATTTATAAGGGCAGAGAATTTCCATTGCATACCAAGAAGTAAAGGACTGAATTTAATATTCTAAGACAGCTCTTTGTCAGCAAAATTTATCCTAGACAACCTTTTAATCGTCCTTAGCATTACTTCCGCCCTTTGACAAGCAGGTATTAATATCATTGATTTATGATTAGAAATAAAACTACTTTGATTTCAACGATGCCGTCTTTTTGCTCGGTCTAAAAATAGTTTTTGAATACGAAATTTCTTTAAAATAGAAGTTATTATTCGGCTTAAGTTCGCAATAATTGAATTGATGTTAATTCAAATTATTTTTGAGAGTGGCATATTAGAATATCTAATCAGACTAGCAGAACGGATTAGTACTACTAATTTCGACAGCAGCTACGCTGTCATCCTCAGCGTCCTTTGTTCGCTTTTACATCGTTTGATCGTGGATACTAGTATTAAGCAAACATCAGCTATTCAACCAAATCTTGTGAGAAAATAGAATATGAGTTATCTTATTCCTTTTATCAATATGGTTAGCAGAAATCTCACCTTCTGATTCTTTACTCCAATTTTTCCAACTCTTATTTTTATTGGTTTTGCTTGTACGTAAGCTCCGCCTACGATAAATCCAGCTGCTGTTATTGTACATGTTTTTAAAGAGGTTTTTATATTTATGTCATAATTTGCATTCTGATTTTTCAGTTTTAAATTAGACCACAGAAACCACACATGTATTCAACTTTTAGCGGGTGCCGTCGCAAATTTTAATATTTTTACTGAAAATGTATATAAGTCCGAAGTTATTATTATTCGGCTTAAGTTCACAATAATTGAATTAATGTAAATTCAAATTATTTTTAAGAGTGGAATATTAGAATATCTAATCAGACTAGCAGAACGGATTAAAACTACTAATTTCGACAGCAGCTACGCTGTCATCAACAGCGTCCTTTGTTCGCTTTTACCACGTTTGATCGTGGATAATAGTATTAATGAAACATTAGCTATTTAACCAAATATTGTGAGGAAATAGAATATGAGTTATCTTATTCCTTTTATCAATATGGTTAGCAGAAATCTCCTTTCTGATTCTTTATTGCAATTTTTCCAACTCTTATTTTTATTGGTTTTACTTGTACGTAAGCTCCGCCTACGATAAATCAAGCTGTTGTTGTTGTACATGTTTATGTCATAATTTGCATTCTGATTTTTCAGTTTTAAATTAGACAGCAGAAACCACACATGTATTCAACTTTTTGCGGGTACCGTCGCAAATTTTAATATTTGTACATAATTATTAATTTAACTGAAAATGTATATAAAAATTTCAATAAAAATGTTTTTATTTTTACCTAATTTTTTTGAAACTTTTTGTTCGCCGGCAAGCAATAGCGCCCATGGAAATAATATCCATCAAAAAATTCAAATAGTATTGCTTAGTAAAGATAGTTTGAATAGCCCGCCTTCGGCCGTGCTAAAAGGGTTTCTCCTCAGCGAAGCGACTATTCGACTTACTCAGAGGAGAAAACCCTTAAGACCAGCCGACATTTTTTCCGTGTTTATTTGAATATAACTTGAAGTCTACACGTAACATAATATGTAAGATAAAATTGTCAAATTCAATCGCAGAGCGAATTATGTTTATAAAGCAATAATAAATTAATAAAAAAACAAGCAACAGTTTAGTTATAAAGTTTAGTCAGATTTTAATTGGTGACATGTATTTGTATTTTATTTGTATTGTTCCACACACAAGACAATAGGTCTTATATTTCAGTGTGGAATTGATTAATAAATGCTACAGAGAGCACACATATATTTAAGACTTAACAATAATAATAATTAAAAAAGGAGTTAATAATTTAAAATTTAACAATTATTAGAATAATGTATTATATATTAATGCAGTATTGGAATATCAAATAAATAATATAAAATAAAGTATGATTTAATAATAACAATAAATAAATATATTAAGCAAATTACCATACAGAAGTTGCTTCATATTCATATGTATGTGTATATATGGTTAGTACAACGATACGTAAATACGAAAACAAACAAACAAATAAAAGCACAAAAAAGTACATATGCATGTGTGTAAGCAAAGCTATTCATACGTACAATAAAATGTGTTTAATAACAATTATTCTGAGAACAGTTGTAGAATTTTAGCTTTAAATTGTCGCGCGTTACTTAAAACTTTAGAGCAATACGGAATAGAGTTCCAAAGATATACGGCAAAAATAAAGAAGTGCCATTGAGAATGAGAGTTTTATATGCCAGAGTTCTTAATCTTCTGCCCTTACAACTATGCGCGAAAGATAGTTTGTGGAATAGGTAATCAGGCTGGTGGGTATAAACAATTTTATGCATAAAGACCAAAACTTTTAAGTTTAGTAAGTTTTCAAAAGTGAGTCCGTACAACAATGAAGATAACAAGGATACTCTAGAGCGTTGTTTTAGACCATACACATAACGTATGATGTTATTAAAAGTAACGTTTAATTTCCTTTTACTAGAAGCGTCGCACCTAGCGAAAAGCTTACATCCATAGACTAGGATAGAAACTAAATACGTTTTAGCTAGAAGCGCTGTACAGTATTGAGTAGGTCAAATGGTTCTTAACATAGCAAAAGTCCCTTCATGGCGATCCTGACAAAATTATTAGATGTCAATACCAAACTTATTACATGGCGATCCTGCCATACATAATCAACACAATACTTATTACAAGCCGTACAGTTCGTATGTGGAATAAATTACCAACAGATGTCTTTTCTGTCACTTTCAGTATGGTAAAGTTCAAATCGAATATCCACAGACATTCTATCCTCCTTCCCATAACCAATTTTCCTAGTTTCGGCACAATGCATTGCATAAATAAGGGTTATCGCCTGAGTGCTGGTCCAAAAAAAACAAAAAATTCAAAGGTGACAAAATAAAATTCTGCGTTTGATTACAGCGGCACCTTGGTATGTCAGAAACCCGTGCATCTATGAAGATCTTGATGTTGTATTAGTAAGAACTGTGTTTTTAAAACATGTTACAACATACATATATAAAAAACTAGAATCGTATCCTAGTTCCTTAGCCCGCAACATCATTAATTTTAGAGGGCACACTCAGCTGAGACGGAAGGACACTCTTGCTCTCAGCCGAACACGAGACACGTAAGACATCTTAAGAAGAAACAGTTGAACCTAATATTTCGCCTAGCAGTGGCTGGACTAATTATCAACAATTTTAGTTTTTAGATTTGATTACTTATTGCTAGTTCAATTTACAATTGAAGATTCAGCAAATAAATTTAAAAGCTAAAGTTAAAAGAAAATAAATCGGTTCAGCCGTTCAGCGGTTGAAAAATGACAGCACTTGGTGGGGTCAAATATCCTCACCCATTTTGAAAAAAAAATTATGGAACTAACTGAAAGCAAACCCTTTCAAACCAATAAATAATTTTCAAAGCCGGTTGACAAATGACAAAGTTACGCATAAGGGGAGGTTTTGACCCATTTTATACCGGACAAGAAATATATCCTATATTAATTGTGGGCCAAATATCTATCTGTGTACCGAATTTCATTTAAATCGGTTTCGCCGCTTAGGCGTGATGCCGTAACAAGTGACAGAGCTATGCGTATAGGGAGGTTTTGACCCATTGTATCCCCTCCTGGTCCAAAATCTGGGAAACAAATATAATCTATATTAATTGTTTGCCAAATATATATCTGTGTACCAAATTTCATTTAAAGGGGTTCAGCCGTTTAGGAGTGATGCCGTAACAAAAATCTGCAAACAGACAATACACCTCATTTTTATATAATATAATTTATGGATTGATGCATTTACTGACGAAGAAAATCGAGAAATATATACTATTTCAGATGACAGTAATGTTTTAAAATAGAAGACATTTGGGGAAACTTTAAACGCTGATATTAACAAGCAGCTTAAATTATTTGAAGACAGCGGAAAAAGTACCAAAAATAATGATAGTTTATACAACGCCCGTTTAACTATCCGGTCAACTTTTGTAGAGGGCGAAATGCGTTTCTTTCTCAACAACTGAAAACTGTGTTACTTAAATAAGAAACAGACAGTGAGATTTAACAGTTAATACATTGTCTGTTTTAAAATGCCATTTGCAAAAAAGACTATAAAAGTACAATTTATAAGGGCAGAGAATTTCCATTGCATACCAAGAAGTAAAGGACTGAATTTAATATTCTAAGACAGCTCTTTGTCAGCAAAATTTATCCTAGACAACCTTTTAATCGTCCTTAGCATTACTTCCGCCCTTTGACAAGCAGGTATTAATATCATTGATTTATGATTAGAAATAAAACTACTTTGATTTCAACGATGCCGTCTTTTTGCTCGGTCTAAAAATAATTTTTGAATACGAAGTTTCTTTAAAATAGAAGTTATTATTCGGCTTAAGTTCGCAATAATTGAATTGATGTAAATTCAAATTATTTTTGAGAGTGGCATATTAGAATATCTAATCAGACTAGCAGAACGGATTAGTACTACTAATTTCGACAGCCGCTACGCTGTCATCCTCAGCGTCCTTTGTTCGCTTTTACATCGTTTGATCGTGGATACTAGTATTAAGCAAACATCAGCTATTCAACCAAATCTTGTGAGAAAATAGAATATGAGTTATCTTATTCCTTTTATCAATATGGTTAGCAGAAATCTCACCTTCTGATTATTTACTCCAATTTTTCCAACTCTTATTTTTATTGGTTTTGCTTGAAACCACACATGTATTCAACTTTTTGCGGGTACCGTCGCAAATTTTAATATTTGTACATAATTATTAATTTAACTGAAAATGTATATAAAAATTTCAATAAAAATATTTTTATTTTTACCTAATTTTTTTGAAACTTTTTGTTCGCCGGCAAGCAATAGCGCCCATGGAAATAATATCCATCAAAAAATTCAAATAGTATTGCTTAGTAAAGATAGTTTGAATAGCCCGCCTTCGGCCGTGCTAAAAGGGTTTCTCCTCAGCGAAGCGACTATTCGACTTACTCAGAGGAGAAAACCCTTAAGACCAGCCGACATTTTTTCCGTGTTTGTTTGAATATAACTTGAAGTCTACACGTAACATAATATGTAAGATGAAATTGTCAAATTCAATCGCAGAGCGAATTATGTTTATAAAGCAATAATAAATTAATAAAAAAAACAAGCAACAGTTTAGTTATAAAGTTTATTCAGATTTTAATTGGTGACATGTATTTGTATTTTATTTGTATTGTTCCACACACAAGACAATAGGTCTTATATTTCAGTGTGGAATTGATTAATAAATGCTACAGAGAGCACACATATATATAAGACTTAACAATAATAATAATAATAATAATTAAAAAAGGAGTTAATAATTTAAAATTTAACAATTATTAGAATAATGTATTATATATTAATGCAGTATTGGAATATCGAATAAATAATATAAAATAAAGTATGATTTAATAATAACAATAAATAAATATATTAAGCAAAAAATTACCAGACAGAAGTTGCTGCATATTCATATGTATGTGTATATATGTTTAGTACAACGATACGTAAATACGAAAACAAACAAATAAAAGCACAAAAAAAGTACATATGCATGTGTGTAAGCAAAGCTATTCATACGTACAATAAAATGTGTTTAATAACAATTATTCTGAGAACAGTTGTAGAATTTTAGCTTTAAATTGTCGCGCGTTACTTAAAACTTGAGAGCAATACGGAATAGAGTTCCAAAGATATACGGCAAAAATAAAGAAGTGCCATTGAGACATGAGAGTTTTATATGCCAGAGTTCTTAATCTTCTGCCCCTACAACTATGCGCGAAAGATAGTTTGTGGAATAGGTAATCAGGCTGGTGGGTATAAACAATTTTATGCATAAAGACCAAAACTTTTAAGTTTAGTAAGTTTTCAAAAGTGAGTCTGTACAACAATGAAGATAACAAGGATACTCTAGAGCGTTGTTTTATACCATACACATAACGTATGATGTTATTAAAAGTAACGTTTAATTTCCTTTTACTAGAAGCGTCGCACCTAGCGAAAAGCTCACATCCATAGACTAGGATAGGAACTAAATACGTTTTAGCTAGAAGCGCTGTACAGTATTGAGTAGGTCAAATGGTTCTTAACATAGCAAAAGTCCGTCCACAAGCGTAGTTAATGTGATTAGCCCAAGTCAGAGTGCTATTGAAAATTATGCCAAGATTCTTAGCCGATTTCACAACTTCAATGTTTTGGTTGTTAATAAAAATATTGGGTAGAACATTCAAATTTGACAATCGTTTCTGAATAACGATGCATTTAGATTTCTTTGGATTGCTACTCAGGCCGTTTGCTGATGCCCATGCGTTAATACGATGCAGTTCCTGATTTAAGGAGGAAATACACTGGTTGTTACAACTAATATAAAGTTGAACATCGTCCGCATACATTCTGATCTTGCATTCCACCAATATGTTTGGGAGATCATTGGAGTACAGTGAAAACAAAAGTGGACTAACTATTGAACCTTGTGGAACTCCTCTTCTTACAGGAAGTACATTAGACTTTTTGGATTGTGTATCTACATATTGCTGTCTTTTCGAAAGGTACGTTGACAATAATTTTGTGGCTGTCGAAGAAAAATTAAAAAATTTGCTTAGTTTGTAGCAAAGGATATTGTGATCAGCAGTATCAAAGGCCTTCGAATGGTCTAAAAGTACAAGAAAGGCAATTTTACCACTGTCGACTTCCCTTCGAATTTCCTCAGTAACATCAACTAACGCTGATGTACAACTATGTTCCTTTCTAAAACGTGATTGCTTATTGGTGAGAATCCTATTAAAGTCTAGAAAACTTGATATTTGATTGCGCATAATTCTTTCGAAGGCTTTAGATAAGAAAGGTAATATAGCAATAGGCCTGTATTCAAAACCTGTTTTCGGAATGGGAACAATCTTTGCAATTTTCGATTTAGAGGGAAATTGGCTTGTAGTTAATATATTATTGAATATAAAGGTAATAAATGGAAGCAGTGGAAGTAAGAGAATCTTAAGAAACTTTGGATGAATTCCATCCGCCCCTACTGAGTTGGATTTAATGGATAATAAACTTATAAAAACGTCACGTTGATCTACAGCAATGAAGGAAAATGCGGAGTTTAGTCGGGTGCCAGAAACATTAGCATAGTAACTCTCATCAGCTTCTACCATCGGAATATTTAAAAAATGTTCGTTAATAATGTCAGCATCGAAGGTGCAAGGTTCTGGGTTAGCAGTTTTCCGATACCAATTTCACGAATCGTTTGCCATGTTTCATTTTCATTGAAAATATAATGTAATTAACATTTTTACAGGTTTAAGCAACGTTTTAGGGTCTCAAAGGAATCTTTTACCTATATTTTTGAGCAGTTAGAGTTTGCTGCACACTTGACAATCGCTGTACCTCCGAAAATACAATTGGCTACCACTTTATTGCTTTTGGCTTCAGGATGTTTTCAAAATACGGTCGGAAATGACTTTCTTATCGATATTAGCCAAAGCACATTGTCAAAAATACTCACAAGGTACTGTAAGAAATTGAAACGAAACTTTGCTAAAATTTATTAAATTTTATCCTGATATGTTCGATGAAACCAAAGAATTTTTTATGAAAAAAATACAAGCTTCCAGGAGGTAAGTAGAACACAAATAATGGCTTTATAATATACTTAAAATTAAATACTCGTTTTTTATAGTTATTGGCTGAATAGACGGGACTCATTTTGGTCTACAACAACCAGAAAATGAGCACATGTTCTTTAATAAAAAAGGTTATCATAGCCTTAATTCCATGATTGTGATTAAATATCTTTTTTTTAATTTTCATTCTTATAAAACAAAAAACTTTTTTGAAGATATGTGATCACAAGAACAGAATTTTAGCTATAAACTCGAAATATGGAGGTGCTGCCCACGACTCTTTTGTGTGGAAGGAGTCTGAAGAAAGAATTCTTTTAGAGCAAAATTGTAATAATAATATGCGAATTTTTGGCTGTTATGTAAGAATTGATTTCTAACGTAATTATGTGGTTAAAAGCCATAAAGCCCTTATGACACTACATTTTTCTTGCATTGTTTTGATATAGGATTGAAAGAAAGAAATAGCAAATGATAGAAAGAAACAACTATACGAAATGAAAACAAAACGTAATGGCTTCTTTAAGTGCTGCCTACTTTTTATTAATAATAAAACGCCAACAGAAAAAAAAGTTGAAAAAAAGAGGCGCTAAGTAGCTGAATTTGTGAATAAACCTCTAACTTGGCAACACTTTAATGTTTCAAGCTTGAAATGTCAATTTTGAGTTGAACATTTTTACATTTTTTTGACAGGCCCACATTTTTTATCGATAACATTAGTAAAAGCTTTGACAATTTGGTATTTATCTTAATATAGCTGAACTCTTTACACCTGGTTAATGGCTTCTTTAAGTGCTGCCTACTTTTTATTTATAATAAAACGCCAACAGAAAAAAAAGTTGAAAAAAAGAGGCGCTAAGTAGCTGAATTTGTGAATAAACCTCTAACTTGGCAACACTTTAATGTTTCAAGCTTGAAATTTCAATTTTCAGTTGAACATTTTTACATTTTTTTTTGACAGGCCCACATTTTTTATCGATAACATTAGTAAAAGCTTTGACAATTTGGTATTTATCTTAATATAGCTGAACTCTTTACACCTGGTTAAATTTCCCATTATATTATATTTGCGCTGTTCTCCAAAACTTGAAAAATGAAGAAAAAATGTAGTGTCATAAGGGCTTAACCACTTAATTTGTTTTCAATATAGTATGGGTTTATTAGCACTTAAATTTTTGTATAGCTTATTGCGAACCTTAAACTGATAGCTAGTAGACTTGGAGACGAGTGGACATGATTAGACCAAAAATTAAACTCTGTCTTAGCTCGACTTAAGCCGATTTTTACCACAGAATTCAAAGCACAGCCGCGAATAACGTTTCAAATGCCATTTTTTGCAAAACCTGTTTTCTTGCATCTTACCGTTAATATTACTCTCTAACATTACTCAAACACCAAATCAGCCAAAATTATGCTCATTATCGCTATCGAAATGCAATTAGCAAAAGACAGTCAGTGGAAGAACGTTTTAAGTTACATTTAAAATGGTACGAACGGAATTGTCGAAAGTAATTGATAAGTGTAACAGAGGTACAAAAAGGAAAGTTGAAATTTGTTGAAAATTGGAAAGACAATAAAATAAAAAGGTTGAGAAATAGTGGGAATGCGTATATAACAAGAAAAAATAAAAGTATACCTAAAAAAACGCTCCAGAGCAGGTAACATGGAAAAACGGTTAAGTGCACATCATCTTATTTTTTATTTTAATTTTTATTATATAGGTTTGTGATTGCCAATGCTACTTTAATTGTAAAAAAAATCAGCATAAGTCAAATACAGCAGAATTTTTATCAATTCTATGAAAAAAATTATAATGAACAAACAGGGTTTTTTATCGTCTTTAATCGAATTAAGAGAGCCCCAAAGAAGAAGAGTTAAACAAAGTATTTCTTATCGCAACGTTACTATCAATTATTTTTTGCTGATCCAGAACGGTAAAGCAGAGAGAGAGAGTGTGAAAAAAATTATTTGCCACACATTTCAGATAAATTTTGTAATAGCATAGGTTACGATAAGAAGAGCTTGCATGATGTGTGCTTAACTCCTTGCTGTACCAACACAGTTTCAACGGCGTTTCGATGATTTTTTATATCCAGCTCCTCTCTATTAGGGGTATACTATCTTTGTTGTATTTTTTTAGTATCTAGAAGGAGTGGAGATAGACCATGCAATTTCATCTTATGTTGAGAATACAAAATTTTTTACTATTAACCTGCACAGTTAATTATCCAACTGATTTGAAGTAAGCTTTAGAAGTTCTTTTTTATTGATAATTTTTTTTATGCAAACACTATAGATAACGCAACGCAGAATACAAATGCTGGTTAATAAATTAAAAAATTAATGACCAATGCGGTAAACATGAGAATCGTCCTCATAGAATCGTAGACGAAGAAAACCGAAATATTACGGAACACATATTAAGCTTTCCTAGCCAAGAAAGCCATTTTAGTCGTCCCTCTTCAAAGAAAAATTGCTTAAGCCCTGATTTAAACCAGCGTGTGCAAAGAAACAAAACTTTTCGCAAACGTTTCATGCGAAGACACAAACTTTTAACATATTTTTAATCGTTTCGTACATGAGCAAAACCACAACAAATACTTTTGCAATGCCAAAAAAATTAAACAAAACAATTGGCTTTTCATTCATATGCATGCTTTAATATTGCGTTTCAATCGTACAACAACAACACAAAACAGAAATGTATTTCGTTGAATGCTTCATTGTATTTAGCATAAATACACTAACACATTCTCTACTATGATGATCAAATCAATCGGGAAACGTTTGCAAATGTATTTTCTTAAAACTTTTCAATTTTGTTCTTTTCTTTTCTAGCTGCGTACATTTAAGTTAATGTACATTTTGTGTACACAAGCACAAATAGTACGAAACTAAATGGGACTATCATTCTCGTTGTTATTGTTTTGTTTTTGTTTTACACATTGGAAAATACAAAACAAAACGAAAGCAAACGTTTCGTTTCGTTTATTTTCCTACTCTGATTTAAACATCAATAAAATGTATAAGTTATTCAAAGTAAAATATCCCGATACTTCGGGCATATTTTCAATACGGAGCACAAGTTACGATTTGGTTTTCCAAGAAGCGATACTTGTAAGGTTTGTGATAAGTTTGTTATTCAAATGATTGCTGCTGCAAACAGTGATAGTATAGAAAATCTGCCAAAGCACATCATGAAAAAGCAGAAAAAGGCTATGCTCAACTTAGAGATAATTCCAGCGCTGCCTGTAATTCTGATAATATTATTATTTGTGTCGATTTGCAGCAAGTGATTTTCACACCAAATCTTACCCATTCTATCAACGCCAATACTCTAATTATAACTTCGCTGTACATACTCTTCCACACAACAAGGTCGACATGTACAATTGGCACGAAACTGTTGCAAAAAGAGAAGCTGCGGAAATTGCTTCATGTATTTTGAAACATATTACATGTAACTACAATATACTTAAAAAGGTAGAAATTAGAAAACTAATTATATGGTCCGATAGATGCGTTGGACAAAATAACAACTGGACAATAATTTCATTGTGCCACAGTCTTCTAACGAAGTACTTTTCTGAAATCAATCAAAAATTTTTAACTTCTGGGCATAGTTTTCTTCCATGTGATCGAGATTTTGCGTTTATTGAAAAAAAGAAGAAAATATCACAACTTCTTATCCCGGAAGACGTTTCGCGGTTAATTGAGTCCACTAGACAATCAAATCCATTTGACGTAAATCAAATGGGTCTAAATGATTTCAAAAGTTTTAATGATCTAAACAAAAATTTACATAGAGATCCCACGTGCAAAATAACCGATGGTAGATGGCTTCAGATTTCTACTGATGATCTTAATATACTAAGAGTACGGAAAAATCATAATATTGCAGAAACGTGGTCATCAGCGTTGTCAACTTTTAGATTTCAGAAAGCACGGAAACAAGTAAAAAAGCGCGTAATTCTTGAAAAAACCTTTGAATTTTATTTTTTTAGTTTTATTTAAAAAAGTTGTTATATATCTACCTACCTCTTCTGTAAATCGAGCCGATTTCAAACGAATCGTTTTAGAAAAATTAAATCCACTAAAAGCGAAAAATGTTCAGACTTTTTTGTATTCATCTATTTTTTAGAGCTTAATATGTCATATCCGATATTAATTCATTATATATGATCATCATAGTTATTGCTACAGGTTTTTCATAAAAATGAGCGGGTTATCACAAACAAAAACTGTAACTTTTAAATCTGTTTTCATTCCTGCTTAAAGAATTTGTACAATAAAGACCTGTCAGTTGTAGTTAGCTCTGTAATAACTGTAATTATATATGTCAAAAAACCTGACTTCAATGCAAAGATCTTATGTACCAGATTACAAAACCAACGCGATTTTGTGTTAGATCAAATGGTGTGCTTGTCTACAAATGGAGTGTCCGCCCGCAATTTTTCATAGTACCAAACCTATATTTTGAAAATCTGTCAAGAAATGTCGGAGTTATGTGATAATTAATATATCGGGCTACCACTTTGTCCGCCTGTTTTTCACTTCTATGGGCTCAAACTGAAAGCAATTCATTTGAATAAAAAAAAAAATAATAATATTGGAAATTGGTTCATAAATAGAGGATTATGCGATAATCAATATTTCCGCGGGAGGGGATAATGCCATACAGATTTTCGAAAAACAAAATTTGAAAATCAGTTCACATATGACAGACTTATGCTTGGTGGAGCAAATTAAAAAAAAATTATATATTATCCCACTGACCGCAAAAGCCAAACAGGTATTAAATTTCGTCTGACGAGTTATTTGATTTAGCATGTGTGAATAAATTTTTGTTTTAATTTAGCTACGAATTTTGCAGACGCGGTAATTCTCACGTCAAAATGTGGGAAAAAAGAAGAACGTAAAAAAGAAGTACGGATTTTGTTCAAGTATTCTTAATTCTATTGAGAGTTGTTTTTATTTTTAATATAAGATAAAAAACTCAAAGGAATTAACATATTGCGGCCCCAAGGGGGTTGGAAAGTACGAATGCGCGATCTCCGGCAATTTAGTTTGAAGTGGGTTAAGGTGTTGGTTCCAACGAAACATTCCAGTTTGATCGTGGAGACGGTTGTCGTGCTTCGGGGAGCGGGTCACGTCTTCTCGTCAATCTTTGTTTTGCTATCAGGACAACTATTACTGCTAAAATCAAGGCCAGTCCAATATAGCTAATTGTTAAGCTATGTACTTTATGGGTTCTTGCTAGTGGAAATTCTTGTCGTTGTGCCCTGACCTCATTCTGCAGGTGGGCTATTTTTCCAATTGTCGAAGTATATGACAGGGGTTGTGTCATGTTCTTTACGTTTTCTTGGAGATGAAGGAATGTCATCCCATTGCTTGTATATGATGTATGCAAGTTTGATGAGATGGTTCGATGCCCGTATATGGTAATAACTTCATTTTTCATTGCACATCCTGCTGGAAGCGTGAGCAATCCAGTACCTTCCACAAATTGAGAACTGCTTTCACCCTTGCATACTGTGCTTAGTTTTAGTTGCTGTTGAGTTGCGAGCAGCCACTGGTTCTTAAGCTATAAAGTTGGTACCATACGTTGTTGCTGCTTATCAACTCTATGTTGCAGCTTGAGTCGGATTCATTGTTGAATAAATGTATCTCACAGCGACAAATTTGAGAGCCTCGATGATATGCAGCTTGAATGTGTGGGCATAAGAAAATGTTATGCTCAAGTCTATTGCAGTTACTTAGCTTCGAATCATCTAGAGGGAAATATACATCACGATGAGAGTTGAGAGCTATCATTTTAGTTGTTGGTATGATAGCCACTAAAGTGTCGTTCATTAGCTGTGGTAGTGGAGTAATATAAAATAGGTCATATTGCCCTTGATGGGCTAGAGGAATGAACAAGGTGCAAATAATGTGCTGAGTTGAGATTGCTGCGTGAGCGGTGACTACACCATATAAATGAATAATGTCTGCAACTGGTAGTGTTAGATCTGTGGGAAGGTTCGGCTTTATGTTATCGACTTCACCCGAAAATTGTTGTGGGGTTAGTAGAACCGGACTAATTCGACCATGGTAGGTGTCCGCTAACAACGTGATCAGAGATGTATGCATTTTTTGCAGATTATTAGCAATTGTAAGTAACTGGACACTCAGTGATAAAATGATTTCAGATCGCTGGTAGCTGTCGTTGTTTGTGAGGTAGAGTAGTTTGTTTATTTTACCGTTCATTTTTTCGAAGTTATCTTGCGTGCGTTATTCAGACTGCTTCATGAGATTGAGGGTTGAGTCGAGAAACGATGTTTGATTCCGCAGAAGGCTCTGCAAGTGGGCTTCGTTAGTTTTTATACTATTAATAGTATCGGTCATTTCTGCTGCATATTTGGAGTCAGGAACGCCAAACAAGGAGCTTGCTGTATTTCCAACGATGTCTATTGCTCCGCGTCGCTTCCTTCTTATGAAATTTTCTAAACCATGCTCCATTTCATCCCTGAGATCTTGAAAATGGGATAGAAGTCCGTTGCATTGATGATTAAGGGATGAGTAATTGCAGGCCCTGTTCAGCGCAGATGTACCATTCATTAAAAGCTCTAATTCGTTATAGAACGGTGTCAGTTCAAAATAAATAATGAGCTTCCATTCAGCGATGACAGGTTTAACTTGGCCAATATTTTCGAAATGTAATCCAGGGTTGCTGGTTATTTGGGTGTACGTCACTTGTTGACATAGGATTAGAGGGAGAAGTGATGCTACGAGTATTAGCAGACCTGTTGCGGTTAGAGTACAACGTTTTGATGGTGGTTCATTTAAGGTTTTGCTCTTGGGTGAACTGTCTCTTTTTCGTGTTGCTTTCTCATCTGTTGTTTCATCGCTAACATTTGTTTCTGGTGGCTCCACAGGAAGAGGAGCCAGCAAGTGAATTGCTCGCTTAACGATACCACCAGATGTTTTTACATCAGCTGCTCTGACGAGTCCGTCTGGACCGGGGTATATATCAGTTACTTTTCCCAGACGCCATTTTATAACTGGTGTGTTGTCCTTAATTATAACTATGGTACCCCGTTGCAAATTTTGAGCCTTGGTTTGCCACTTGTTCCGCTGCTGGAGTTCACTGAGGTATTCCTGCGACCATCGTTTCCAAAATTTATGTTTTATTTGTGACACTAGCTCCCATCGTTTTGTAAGAGTTGTTGAAGTTGACCTGGCAGTTGCATCCACTTGTGCTGTAAGAGGTTCACCAATCAAAAAGTGGCCTGGTGTCAGTGCAGCCTCATCATTCGGATTATTCGGCAACGGTGCAATCGGTCTCGAATTAAGGATTGCTTCGACTTCTATGATCACGGTTTCCATTTATTCATAGGTCAGAGACGCGTTTGCAATTTCTTTAACAAGTAACTTTTTTGCGGATTTGACTGCAGTCTCCCATAGTCCGCCGAAGAGCGGGGCTCGTGGAGGTATGAAATGAAAGCTGATGTCTTTGCTGGCACACTCTTGTTGAATTTTTTCTTGAGCAGCTGTGGCGAAAAGAGCAGTTGATAACTCTTCTAATTGATTGCGAGCTCCCACAAAGTTTGTTGCGTTGTCACAGTAGAGATGCTGACAGTGACCCCTTCGGCCGATGAACCTTTTGAGGGCTCCAATGAAGGTGTCGGTTGTAAGGTCTGTTACAAGCTCCAGATGAACTGCCTTTGTGGAAAAGCAGCAGAATACTGCAATATACGCTTTTTGGGGTCGCTTTCCTAGGGTTTTGAAGTGAACCCAGATTGGACCACAGTAGTCAACTCCTGCATTAATAAAGGGTCTTGCTGGCATTACTCTTGCTTCTGGTAAGTTTCCCATAATTTGCTGCAGAAGTTTTGGTTTCGCTCGTGCACACTGCACACATTTATGCACAGTTTCCCGAGCCAAATGTTTGCCTTTAATGGGCAAAAAACGTTGTCTTACGATTGCTAGAAGTGCTCCAGGGCCACAATGTTTGCTGTCCCTATGTGTCGACTCAAATATTAGTTTACTTACTGTGTCGTTATAAGGAAGCAACATTGGATGTTTGGCATTGAATGATAACGTGGATGCTTCTAATCTGCCTCCGACTCTTAGAATGTTATATTTGTCTAAAAATGGGGATAAGCTTTTTATTTGACTCGATCCTTTAAGTTCCTTTTTCTGTTGCAGCTGCTGAATGTCTTCTGTGAACGTGAATAGTTGGGTGGTTCGAACAATGATGGTAAGTGCGTCGTGAAGTTCAAGAGGTGTGAGAGTTTGTTGGGTTTGTCGCTCGGGCTTGAAAGTCTTGGCGTTTTTAATGAATCTTAAAATGTATCCTATGATACGTTGGAGCCTTTGTAGTGAATTTCGGTGGTTGATGCTGTGCACAAAGTTTTCACTATTGACAGCAATGAGTGAGTTGTAAGATCCTTGCTTCTGTTCAGAGGTCGGAAAATTAGGATCTAGTCCAAAACTGGGAGGCAAATATTTCTCGTCTCTATGAAGAAAAAATGGCCCATACATCCATTGGGGTGTACGCTGTAACTGTTGTGGATCCAATCCTCTTGATATGATGTCCGATGGGTTCTCTTTAGAACTTACATGTCGCCATTGCTCAGGTAGCGTGTTTTCTTGAATTGAAGCGATTCGATTTGCCACATATGTATGAAATGAAGCAGATCTTGAATGTATCCACGATAAGACTATTTTTGAGTCGGACCAATAGAATGTAGGCGATGTATTCATATCCAAGTCTAGTTTCACTTTTGCAGCTAAGTTAGCACCCAATTGTGCGGCACATAAGTCTAGTCTACGCAGCGTTTGCTGCTTAAGCGGAGTTATCCGTGATTTCGCACATAACAAGTATACTCTTATTGTTTTGTTTGGTAGAATTGTTCTCACATATATTGCAGCGCCATACGCCTTTTCGGAGGCATCGGTAAAAACATGAAGTTGAGTCTTGCTAGGAAGAGCTCCTTCATAGATATGCCGATGCACTTGAAAACTTTCAAGTTCACTTACGTGGCTTCGAAAGGTTCGCCAGCGTGAGTCTAATTCAGAAGAAACAGCCTCCTCCCATGAAAGATTCAAGGCCCATAATTCCTGGATAAACATTTTTCCTTTGACAATTACTGGCAACAGTAGTCCTAGTGGGTCAAAGATACGCGCCAAGTCTGATGTGACTGTTCTTTTAGTCACGGCTTTAATTGGTTGAATGTTGACCTTGATTTTAAGCGGGTCATCTTTAGGTACCCATACCAATCCAAGTGTTTTCGTGTATTCAGTTTCGTCTGAGAAGTCAAGACTGACTTCGTGGTCGGAACTCGGAATGTTGCGGAGCAGCTGGGCATGATTAGCGCACCATTTTCGTAGATGGAACCCATACTTAGCCAGGACGTCTTGCAGCTGGAGCTGAGTTTCTAGGGCTATATTCAAGCTATCAGCTCCACCCAGCCCGTCGTCGACATAAAAGTCCTTTTCCAAGAAACTGGCTGCTAATGCAGCTTGCATCTTATTATCCTGGATTATTTCCTTCAAACATTTGATTGCCAGATATGGTGCTGGTCTAGTACCATAGGTAACGGTATTTAATTGGAAATAACTAATGGGCTCAGAGGCATTGTTTCGCCAGAGGATTATCTGGTACTGTCGGTCTTTGGGGTGGATATAGATTTGGCGGTACATTTTCTCGATATCTGTGGTGAATACGAACTGCGGCAGCCGAAATCTCAATAGAACCGTAAATAGATCATTTTGTAGTGGTGGTCCAGTGTGCAGAATATCGTTTAAGGATTTTTACCTGAGGATGTTTTTGCTGACGCATCGAAGACTACTCTGAGTTTAGTTGTAGTACTTTCGGGTCGCAAAACGCAGTGGTAAGGAACAAAGTATCTATGCCCCTTCACTTCGTCTATATTGATTTTCGACATCTGCCCCATTGTTTCGTAGTCTTTTATAAATAGCGCATATTGTTCCTTCAATGAAGCGTCTTTTGATAATCGACGTTCTAGTGCGAGGAACCGGTTGAATGCGATACTATGTGAGGACCCTAATAAAGATGTTTCAGCACAAAACGGCAGTCGTGCTATGAATCGACCTTCTTTGTCACGCGTGGTATGCTGATTGAAATGTGCTTCGCACTGTGCATCATAAGGTGATAAATTTTGCTCTCTTCTTTCAACCTCCTCGAGTTTCCAAAATCGCTCAATAGCTGTATTCATTTTATCCTCTTCAGTTAAGACTCCTCAGATTGCTGATGAGAGCTGTTCACCAGATACCTTTCCCGATACGATCCATTCGAAAGTTGTATTTTGAAGCAGTGGAAGGTCCTTGCCTAATTTGATTTGTCCGATCGTGAGTAGTTGATGATAATATTCCGCCCCTAACAAAATATCGATTTTTTCTGGAGGATTGAAAGTTGGGTCCGCTAATGCTACGTTGCTGGGGATTGACCTCCTGTCAATTATAAGCGATTGAGCGGGTTGAGGGGAAATAATTTGCGGCAATACGAATGCTTCAAGCCGTGTTGAAAAATTGTTGATCCGAGATTGTAGCGTAAGGTTGACTCGGTGTTGAACTTTGGTACTGTTTTTTCCAATACCGTTGATTGAAACAGAAGTAGTCCTTGCTGGGAGTCCAAGCCGGTTGACTAATCGTGCTGTGATCAAATTGACTTGTGATCCTGAATCAAGGATTGCCTTGCATTCCGTTTCCAAACCATTAGCCTTAACCTGTTCCCAGTAGAACATATGGTCTTTTGTTAGTGTAACTTCCCGCCATGCTTTCAACTTTTGTTGGTGTGCTGACTAGGGATGTCGCGTGTTGAGGAGTTATTCGTTGTACCTACTTCATTGGCTGACTCTGTTTCCCCCTTTGATTTGTTGCGCTTTCTGGATATTGAATTCTGTTGCGGGGCTTGTTCCAAGTGTACCAGGGTGTTGTGCATTTTTCCACATTTCTGGCAGCGGCCTGAAATTGTGCACTGTTTGGTCAAATGATTGTGACTAAAGCAATTAACACACAGTTTATGTTTCTGTATCAAGTTTAGTCTGTCTGCAGGGCTTAGCTGGATGAATTCTCTGCATCTATACAATGGGTGACATTCTTGCTTACAAACTAGGCATCGTTGGTTCTCATTGCGAGGATGGGCCGTAAGCGTGCATGTTTTGTTTGCAGGAGAAAATGTCTTCTCTTTGTGTCCCATTGCCTCCAGAGTGTGGAAGTAGTTCTCCAGAAAGGTAAGAAACTGGCTGACTGGTTGCATTTCCTTTGGCTTGGTGATCGATTGCTCATATTGAGTGTACACCGTTTTGTCCAACTTTTTGACCAGAAGGTGGACTAGGAGTGGATCCCATGTCGAGATTTCCAGCCCCATATTAGAAAGAGCTGCCAGACATTCCCTCGTTGTATCATGCAATCGCTTAACGGCCATTAATGTCGATGCACCGGATGGTTGGTCTAGCAGTCTCTGAACCGCTGTAGCCACTATTAGTCATTTATTATCATACCGATCCTGTAGTAGCTGCCAAGCGGCTTTGTAATTGTCTGTAGTAACAGCGAGATGATTAATAAGCTTCGCTGCTTCACCAGTAACGTTGGTCTTCAGATAAAACATTTTGCGAGCGTCTGACATCGGTTGCTCATGAACAGTTTTCTTAAATAAGTCAGAAAATGATGTCCATTTCATATAATCACAAATTTAGAGATAGTGATTGAGGGCAATGGTAGGGTAGATGGTCTAGACATAGTCTCTGTGGATCAGTGGTGATTGTTGTTAGCCGTGGTAAGCTGGATGATCGTGGATTTGGCGGTGGATCATTAGGGTTTTTGGTGATTGCTCCGTTATCTTGGTAAGTGAGCTCGTGTTCCATCAGAGCTATATATTTGGATGCCATTGACTGGATTTGATTATAGCGGTCTGCAGTGAAGTATTCATCTTCCATATCAATATCCTTTAGAGTCCGTAATTTGGTATCTACCTCGTCGAATTCTGTCGAGGCTGTAGTCAGCCGGGACAATCGTTCTTTGTAGTACGTTGAGGTTTTGCGGATAACTGGGTCCTTGGTAAAGTTGCGGACAATGGTGGCGATACGCTCACCGGTCTCCTTCAGTTGGAGAAGAAACTGCTCTGCGGTTTCCATATTGCTTTGTTGATGCCTTTGGGAGGTTAGTTGAGAGTTGTAGTAGGCTGCTTGTTGGTTTGTGGTTGGCAGCTGGTATATTGGTTTTGAATTGTTCGCTTGAAGGATTTAGGTTTTCCTAAACCCGGTGTCCTATCACGGTCGCCAAAATGTTAAGCGCAGGCTCGTTTGCCTTGCTCAACTTGATAATACTGGGATAACTTGGTGGTTCACAAAGTTATTGAGATATTTGGGGGTTTAT
>CATQFL010000027.1:0-16869 GCA_956483635.1 Panzeria rudis | reverse complement strand
ATATATTTATATATATATATATATATATATATATATATATATATATATATATATATATATATATATATATATATATATATATATATATATACATATATATATATATATATATATATATATATATATATATATATATATATATATATATATATATATATATATATATACATATATATATATATATATATATATATATATATATATATATATATATATATATATATATATATATATATATGTATATATATATATATATATATATATATATATATATATATATATATATATATATATATATATATATATATATATATATATATATATATATATATATATATATATATATATATATATATATATATATATATTATATATATATATATATATATATATATATATATATATATATATATATATATATATATATATATATATATATATATATATATATATATATATATATATATATTATATATATATATATATATATATATATATATATATATATATATATATATATATATATATATATATATATATATATATATATATATATATATATATATATATATATATATATATATATATATATATATATATATATTGGGTGTTTTTTATTGAGGTATAGAACTTTAAGTTGGCATCACTTTTTTAACTGGCGGCCATTTTGTAAGCTGTCAAGTGATTAATATTTAGTTTGGTTTGCCATTTCATCATGAAGAGGTTGACAAAAGAACAACGCTTGCAAGTCGTGCAAATTTATTTCGAAAATAATGGTTCAGTTCGCGAAGTTTACCGCAAGCAAAATCGCAAAATTTTGTTCAGTGATGAGGCTCATTTTTGGTTGAATGGCTACGTCAACAAGCAAAATTGCCGCATTTGGAGTGAAGAGAATCCACATGAAACCCTTGAGACGCCATTGCATCCACAAAAACTGACTGTTTGGTGTGCTCTATGGGCTGGTGGAGTCATTGGGCCATACTTCTTCCGAAATAATGCTGGAGAGTCAGTTACCGTTAATAGAGACCGGTATAGAGCCATGATAACCGACTATTTTGTTCCCGAATTGGATGGCATGAATGTGGATGAGTTGTGGTTCCAACAAGACGGCGCTACATGCCACACAGCGCACGTCACAATCGATTTATTGAAGGAAACATTCGATGAGCGCATAATTTCGCGGAATGGACCTGTCAATTGGCCACCAAGATCGTGTGATTTGACACCATTGGATTATTATCTTTGGGGATATGTGAAGTCGCTCGTCTACGCCAACAAACCAGAAACGTTAGGGGACTTGGAAGCCAACATTCGTGGCGTTATTGCCAACATACGGCCCCATATGCTCGAAAAAGTGGTTGAAAATTGGACCTGTAGAATTGGCTTTATTCGAGCCACATGCCCGAAATCATATTTAAACATTAATGGCATAAAATTATCCTTCCAATAAAGCCAAATTGATGGACATTAAAACGATTTTCTTGTGTTTTATTTCAATTCGAAGTTCTATACCTCTAAAAAAAACACCCTATATATATATATATATATATATATATATATATATATATATATATATATATATATATATATATATATATATATATATATATATATATATATATATATATTATATATATATATATATATATATATATATATATATATATATATATATATATATATATATATATATATATATATATATATATATTATATATATATATATATATATATATATATATATATATATATATATATATATATATATATATATATATATATATATATATATATATATATATATATATATATATAGATATATAATTCAGGACAATCTTGTAGGTACTGGAAACATAACCGCCATCTTTTTTATTTATTATTGTATATCTTCCGATTAGTGGCTACCCGAAGTAAGAAATTTGACCGATTTCATATATTTTTATAATTGCTCTAGCTTTTTAAGCAGAAAATATATTGAAACGATTCGTGCTTTGTTTGATTATGCAATATTGATCATTTAATATTGCTATGCAAAACTGAACTGGAATAATTAAATGGTCGAAAAGTGACCACTTGAAAATTACACAGTTTTTTCTCATTTTATTACTTCGCTATATACTTCGTTATTATGCATACTAAGTGCCGTTTTGATATTTTCACTCTATTATGAGATATGACTTTCTTAAAATTGCAATTTTTATAAAAAATAATGGGCCCAAAAACCGCTGTGGGGATACAGAAAAAAGTCTGAAATTTTTGGAATATATAGCCTCTACTTTGTTCATTATATGCACTAAGTGACAATTTGTTATTTTCATTTGTTTACGAGATATGATTTTTTTTAGTGCTACTCTTAGAAAAATTAGAAAACAAAATATGAGGTAAATAAAAGGGGCTCAAAAATACATATTGTTGATTTTAATTTCACTTTCTAATTGTATAAAGGTGCAGAAAAATATAATAGATTCATATCGAATACAAATTATTTGCTGGGTTTTGTATAATTTTCAAAGCCTACTATGCTTATTTTGGAAAATCAAATACATATTTATAAATTCTCAAATGGTTTTTGAAAGATAAAGGGTTTGTAAATCTTCAAAATTGTGTTTGAAGTCTACAGACGATTTGGTAAAACACCAATGAAATGCATATACAATGCTTAAACACCAGCAAATAAATTTCATTTAAAATAAAATTATAAATAATAAATTTCTTAAGGGTTATTTTATATTGAAATGAACAAAATTTTCCTTTTTCATTAACTTGTTTGTAAACTGAAGACTTAAAACGTAATTTCTGTTAAGGTAGTTTTTTGCGTTATGACGTCGTTCCAGCAAAGGATCGATATTTATATAATCGTTTATTTACTGCATTGTCGCCATAAAATTTATAAAATCTGTGTAAATTTCGTTGGCTAAAAATTTAAAATGTATTGTGTTAAGTAAAATTTAGTTAACAAATTTCATTTCATTAAAATGTTTTATTAACTTAATTATTTTGTAATTATGTAGCAGATCTCAATAGCAGACTTAACGTATGGCGTTGATATTGGTGAACTGGTGAATTAAATTTTAACCAAAAAAGAAAGAAAAGCAAAGTTTGGGATATCTTTTGTTATATTGTAAATTCTAATGCGCAGGATATACCAAACAAATTTGTATACAAAATATGCTTTAAAATATAAAAATTTGGGAAAACTACGTCAAATGAAGTTCGTCATAAATGTTATTTGGTTGATAACGCTAAACGTCAGTCCAATGAGGACCTAGATGCCGATTTGGAGACAAAGAAAAAGTGTACCAAGATAATGACTGAATGGAGCGTTTTTAATTGCTTGTCATTTTAAAATGGGCTTGCTTTTTCGTGTCTGTTGGAGCCACTTTTGAAAGTAGTGTGAAGATTGAAACACTACTCCCGAATCTAACGACAATCTCGCGAAATATAAACAGTTTTTATGACTTATTTCATATTAACGAAATAAAGTCTGAAATTTCCAAAATTAAATCTAACAGTTACGGACTTACTTTTGATAAATGAGAATATACTACAACCATTAGACATTGAATTTTCAGTGCTATGCACTTTTGAATAATTTGTATATTAATTTATATATATGTTTTCTCATTTTTAACAAGAATTTTTTATGATTTTAATAAATTTAATATAAAAAATTTAAGAATCAATTTTCGTTTTTATTGCCCACATAAACGCTGATAACTACATTAGAGACAAACACATGGTCGTCGACCAACCATGAACAGTGAAAGCATGCTGTGAAGTGTATATATATATATATATATATATATATATATATATATATATATATATATATATATATATATATATATATATATATATATATATATATATATATATATATATATATATATATATATATATATATATATATATATATATATATACATATATATATATATATATATATATATATATATATATATATATATATATATATATATATATATATATATATATATATATATATATATATATATATATATATATATATATATATATATATATATATATATATATATATATATATATATATTATATATATATATATATATATATATATATATATATATATATATATATATATATTTATTTATATATATATATATATATATATATATATATATATATATATATATATATATATATATATATATATATATATATATATATATATATATATATATATATTTATTTATATATATATATATATATATATATATATATATATATATATATATATATATAATATTTGTGTGGCTATTTATAATAAAAATAAATTACTTACAGTTATTTCGATTGCCGCCAAAAAGCATATGAAATCGTAAAAAATCTGGTCGCCCACTAAAATATTTTCCATTTTGATTTAGTACTTCACGAATCAAATCTAAACTGTTTACAATCAGACAACGGGTCGTACCCAATGTCAATGAATAAACGCTACCATATTGTTTTGCCAACTCAGTAAATCCTTGAAATGGCACTTCATAACGGGCTAGCAAGTCCAAGTTTCCTAAAATTGGCCATGGCAGTGGACCTGGAGCTTGCTTATATTCCTTTACAATAACTACCTCGTTCACAAAATTTTGCCCAACACATTCGGATGTTGTATTTTTAAAGCTTGCTGCTTTTTTCTTACAAATACAAATACGCTTTTTAATCCGTACTTTTCTAACGCATTTAAAGAAAACTTTCAAGTATCCATACAAACTAATAATAGAAATTGTTATACACAGAACCATCCAAATTAATTCCATATTTATTTATAGTTACGTATATTATTTTTATTTCTAAATTATGTTTAATATTTTTAAATTATTTTTTCTATTACATTAAAAATTTTGTGATGCATTATTTGAGAAGATACGAGTAGTATTTAATTTATCCTTCGATCTTTCTCTAGATTATTATATTATTAAAAAAAGTGTGTACCTATGTGCATATGTCTATTAATTGTGTATATTTTGTTTTCGAACTCGATATCCTTCCGCTTTAAATGTTCTGCACGATTTATATGTTTACTAAACTATAACTGAAACGAAATTGAGCATTAACATTGCTTATAAGTATGTATTAACCACGAGTTGTGAGGAATTATTATGTACATATGTAGTTGCTTATTTTTTTTAAGTATATACATATGTATGTATGAATGTAATTACATCCATAGGTTTTAGAATGCAAAGTTTACACACACACTAACAATTATTTTAGTAGAGCTACCGTTGTGCGACTTACATGTGTACAGTGAGTAAAATAAAAACTTGTACACTTACTTTATTAATATCCATTTTTATTTTTATTTTTCTTTAAGTAAGGGCCTTTTCACACTATGCCTTTCTATCCTGCCTTTTTTGACAATTTTCTTTTAAAACCCCTACGAAAAGTCACGCAGATTTATATTTTCGGACGTTTATACAATTGCTTAATGCTGAAAGTACGAAAATAGCAAAGAGAACTATCAAAAAACCCCTCCAATTTCCATTCGTGCCTCTTTTCTTACGCAGTAAGCTTCTCAACACCTCTCACCAATAAACTAAAAAACCCTGCGTTTAAGGGCAAGCAGAAAAGGCATAGTATAAATTACGTGTGAGGAATTATGCATGTATGTATGTGCATCATTTTGAGATTTTAATTTTGCTCGATTAACTAAGCGGAGGTTTTAAATTTATCGAATAACTTAAATAGCTCAAATAATTTTTAAAAACTGACATCACATGAATTGAAATGAATAACTCTAACATTGTGATTAAAGCGCGGTACTGAGTTCTGCCTCAAATTCATATTTGGAATTCGCATTTCTTCTTTCTGTACACAACTTTGTTCGTATACAATATTCGTATACAATATTCATGGCATTCGTATTCACCAAATTCAAGCATAAATGTATTTCACGAACATTTTGCAAGTACGTTCCAAAAAAATTATACATAAAGTTAAAAGTACATTAAAAAAAGTACATGAAACAATAAATATTAATTTTTAATAATTTTTAATAAAAACCTTTGTCTTTAACTAAAAATAATAATGATTGGATGTAACATTTTTTTATATGTTTTGATTACATTTTCCAAAAAATTTAATATATGTATGTGTTAAGTTTAAAGAAATTTGGAGAAATCTTTTCGCTCTGCTTACTCTAATTAAGTGTGAGAAACTAAACAGTTTGATTTCTATTATTACACACTGTGAAAAATAAAGTTAAGCAAAATAAAGTTAAACACAAATAAAGAATATAAACCTAAATTAAATATGTATGACAAAAACCACCGAACAGGTGGCTGCAGCACCTGCGAAAATATTTGCTCCCAAACAACAATAAATTATTAAGTAAAAGCGCAAATACAGTGAGAAAGCTAACTCTGACATTATGTACATAAGTTTATAAAAATAAAAAAATTTTCAGTAGTGCTATTCAGATGCGAAGTTAATAATATCGAATTCATCGGAATGTCATAATAGCACGCTGTAACAGCGAAAAACGACTTAGTGAGGCTTGTAGGTCTAGTTGAGTAGATCATTTTGACATTCTAAAAATATGCATTATCGAAAGTTATCATAAAATTTGGTAATTCAGAGACAAAACTAATTCTCACTGTGTTGTTTATTAACCGATTTTCAATTTTAAAACAGAGTCGAATAGAAGAGGACTTAAGCTTTCCGTGGATTTTATTTTGACTTAGTTTTCATGGAAATATCACCAAAAGAAATATTAGATTTTTTATTATTTTTCCAATTTTTTTAAAATTTGGCTTATCTTTGCTTGAAAACCTACTCATTTCTTTATTTTCTTAAAAAGTGAATCTTATAGATATTATTAAAATCGTAAAATTATACATGCAACACATACACGGTGCCTTGTGGAACTGCTCACAAAATGAATAGTAAAATACAGAGTTGTGGAAAATACGTATTTGAAATACCTAAATTAAAAATACAAATCGTTTTTATTTTTCTATTTTAAATTAAAAATACAAAATACTTTTTAGGCAAATTGAAAATAACAATATATATTTTCAAAATACCTATTTTCAAGATACTGGCTCATGATATCGAACGTACTCACAGACTCATTTTTAACAAAAAAACTCTATGCGTGCCCTCTAAAACCACAACTCGAACGACAACGAAACATACCGAAGACGTAAATATCTCAGTACAATTCGGTTGTCACTAAAATTTTAGTTGTCATCACTGCGACAAGAGCTGTCAAAATCAATCACTCATATATTGGTTGTCGTCTTGTTGTGACTTAAAAAAGTAAATTATTTCTTTAATAAAAAACGAAATAAAAAAGAAAAGAAATGGAAACCAAAAGGTGAGCAAATAAATTTTTTTATAATATTTTATGTAATTATGAATTAATATGTACTATTTTTTGCAAATTAGCATTAAAAAATTAGCAACTTCCCAGCTACAGACACTCGTAGAATATATGGAAGCGAACCAAGACTTTGCTAGGGGACGCTTTGTTTTTGGAAGTTCAAAAATGTCAGTGGAGGAGCAGGGGAATATGCTCACAAAAAATTTAAATTCTTTTGGACCTCCCATTCGTTCCACTACAGAATGGAAAAAGGTATGAATATGTTTTTTATGGTTAGATCTAATATGTATATGTACGTTTGTTATCTATTCACAGTAAATCGTAAAATTATACATGCAACACATACCCGGTGCCTTGTGGAACTGCTCACAAAATGAATGGTAAAATAAAGAGTTGTGGAAAATACGTATTTGAAATACCTAAATTAAAAATGCAAATCGTTTTTATTTTTCTATTTTAAATTAAAAATACAAAATACTTTTTAGGCAAGTATTTGAAATTAAAAATAAGAATATATATTTTCAAAATACTGGCGCATGATATCGAACGTACTCACACACTCATTTTTAACAACAAAAAAAACTCTATGGGTGCTCTCTAAAACCACAACTCGAACGACAACGAAACATATCGAAGACGTAAATATCTCAGTACAATTCGGTGGTCACTAAAAATTTTAGTTGTCATCACTGCGACAAGAGCTGTCAAAATCAATCAATCATATATTGGTTGTCGTCTTGTTGTGACTTAAAAAAGTAAATTATTTCTTTAATAAAAAACGAAATAAAAAAGAAAAGAAATGGAAACCAAAAAGTGAGCTAATAAATTTTTTATAATATTTTATGTAATTATGAATTAATATGTACTATTTTTTGCAAATTAGCATTAAAAAATTAACAACTTCCCAGCTACAGACACTCGTAGAATATATGGAAGCGAACCAAGACTTTGCTAGGGGACGCTTTGTTTTTGGAAGTTCAAAAATGTCAGTGGAGGAGCAGGGGAATACGCTCACGAAAAATTTAAATTCTTTTGGACCTCCCATTCGTTCCACTACAGAATGGAAAAAGGTATGAATATGTTTTTTATGGTGAGATGTAATGTGTATATGTACGTTTGTTATCTATTCACAGTCCAGGGCAGATCTTAAGTCGCGCACAAAAAAAATAATACCGGAAAACAAAAGACGACTTGCGGAAACAGGTGGCGACCTTTTTCGAATGGATCCGTTGACGGATTTGGAGCAAGTAATAGACCGAACATTGCAGCACCTAGTGGCAGTGTGTTTGGTTTTTCCATTAGCAACAGTTCGAAAACTACTGAATCAATGGACGATTGTTATCAAACTCGTGTGTCTTTTTATATTTTTTTACTGCTTCATGTTTGTACACGCATAACTCCATCTTTCCTTTTTTTCGGAGATCGGAGGGGGAAATTTGCTCCCCCCCTTTTTTTATAACTCTGTCATTTTTCACCAGATTTTCAAAATTCTTCTTTTTGTTTGAAAGGCTTTGCCTGCAGTTTGGTCTCATAAATTTTTCCCAAAATCAGGGGGCGAATTTGCCCCCCCCCCCCCCTCAAAAAATATTGATCATCGCATAAATTTTTCATTTATTCAGCGATTTTCAAAATTGTTTTTGTTTGAAAAGCTTTGCTTGCAGTTTGGTCCCATAAATGATTCCCAAAATCGAGTGGGAAGTCCCCCTCCCCCCAAAACTGATTATCGCATAATTCCTTAATTTCTGAACCGAATTTCAAAATTCTTTTTTTGTTTTAAATCCTTTGCAGGCAGTTAGGTGCCATATATATTTTCCCAAAATCAGGGAGCAAATTTGCCTCCCCTCCCCCAAAAATTTTTATTATCGCATAGCTCTTTCATTTATTCAGCGATTTTCAAAAATTTTTTTTTGTTTGCAAGGCTTTGCTTGCAGCTTGGGCCCATACATTTTTTCCCAAAATCGGGGGGCAAATTTGCTCCCCCCTAAAATATTGGTTATTGCATAACTTTTTCATTTATACACCGAATTTCAAAATCCTTTTTAAGCCTTTGCTGGTAATTTGGTCCCATATATTTTTTCCCAAAATCGTGGGGCAAACTTGCCCGCCCAAAAATTATTGATTATCGCATAACTCTGTCATTTATGCACCGATTTTCCAAATTATTATTTGTTTAAGAGGCTTTGCTTGCAGTTTGGTTCCATAATTTTGTTTCGAAAATCGGAGAGGAAAATTTGCTACATACATATGTATGTATGTATATGTGAAAAAAACACCATTATAACTATGATTACATAAACTAATATTGAATTTTTAAATAAAATATTCTAACAAAACTAGTTTTAAGGATTCGTATTAAATCACACTGATATACACACTGTAATACATTGATCACTTCATTCATAAATGTGTGTTAAGGCTTTTTCTTTTAATTCAAACGCACTTATTGGGGGAAATCCATCACGTCATATTCACTAATCCTTTTGACCAGCAAGTGTGCATGTTTATTTAATTTTCGTAAATGGAATTTATTTACTCCCCATTTTTTATGCAAAACAGGTCAAGCATAGTCTAAAACAACTGCATCGAAATTATGATGGTCTTATTTTTCTCAACAACAAAAACATTGAATGCAGACCCTACCTGCTGAAAAGGGTGATTTTCATTACAATATGCACAATCAATTTCAGCAGTGTTATTGTTGCGTGGGTTTTTTTCAGTTTCGCTATAACGAGGATGTATGCTTTTGTTGTTTGATCTTTATAATTAGTAACCATTTTTTGTAGAAATTAGGTCGTTGGAAAATTTTTTTTCAAAATGAAAACCAAGTCGTGTGTTCCTTTATGTATTTTGTTGGCAGTTTGGCTTTCGCAAGAGCAATTCTATTGTCGTTTTTTTCATTTCTGCTTATATGTATGTACCTATTTTTGTACAAATCAAGTCATTGGACATTTTTTAAAAGACACTTTTTAAAAGACATTCAAACTGAACTTCCGACTACATCCACAATGACTAGTATACCTCCAAATGCAGAAACACATCGCAGCTTCAAACAAAAAGTGATTCTTCTCACGAATAAAAAAACTGCCGCTCGTTAATGATGTCCTCAATTATTGGAAAAACACCGACGATATAGATATTAAAAAAATAGTGGGGGTCGCACTAGCAGTGCCAGCCACACAAGTATCTGTGGAAAGAGCTTTTAGTGCATTGCCTGTGGTTTTGACTAAGTTAAGATCAAAGCTAAGTGACAAAACATTGAGCAATCTGCTTATAACTAAATTAAACTTTAAAACAGCGATGCCAGAATGAAGATTTTACCTTAATTTTGAAGATTTTTTAGTCAAAATAAGATTTGAAGATCTTTTTCCCAAAATGAAGATTTTTTGAGTTCAGTTACTTAACACTTATTATTGTCACACGGCTTCTTTAAATTTATTAAATAAATTTACCTATGTCAGCTAATCGTTAGCTCATTAAAAAAATAAAGTACTGTAGAGAATTGCCATTTGCTAATTTATAAAGTATACTTATTATGTATGTATATAAAAATGTATCATGGCGTTGTTTTGTACAAAAAAATACCTAAAAAGTCTAATAAAACATTTTCCAAATTTAATTGATGACACTGATTTTCAAAATTTAGATCACGAATTCAGATAAGCTCCACCGCATATTAATAAATATTTTCGAAATTTAGAAAACATTAGTGCGGAAGACTTTTGGCACACAATCTCAAATTACTAGAGCAGATAGTGAGTTAGTTTTTCCAAAGCTGTAGAAATTTTCATTAAATTATATATGTCTAGTTAATTCATCTGCAAACGTTGAACGGATATTTTCAAAAGTAAATTTAAATAAAAAGAAATACAGAAAGAGATTAACGAATGCAATCCCAATAAGTAAATTAAATAAAAAATACGCATTTTTATGCACGAAAATATGAGTAATGGGGTATTTGTTATAGAGCTAATTCAAACAAAATGTTGTATTGTTTATTTTGTAAAACCATACAAATTTTCTAAGCAATTTCTTGTTTTAAAATTTTAAAACTTAAAGTTTTGATGTTGAAATGTATAGGAAATTTGTATGATTTTACAAAATAAACATATAACCAACATTCAGTTAAATCGGCTCATAGTTTTGAAGAAGCTGCTTTGAAGTCAATAAAAAGAAAAAACCAAACAACCGACGAAAAAATTTTAAAGTTGCGTTTAATGAGTCACAAATTGTTGCCAAGTTACATTCACTGAATCTACAATGTAAAGATTTGAGTTGTTGCAATAATCGAGGTTGCTATCATCGAGGGTTGCAGTAACCGAGAGCGCACTGTACATATATTTGATCTTATAAATGTACAATGTAACTTACATACATAACTAATATATTATAAGAAATTTATTATTTCACATATTGTCATAATTTTATTTTAAATGAAATTTATTTGCTGGTGTTTATGCATTGGCTGTATGCATTTCATTGGTGCTTTACCAAATCGTCACTAGACTTCGAAAACACTTTTGAACATTTACAGAATTTCAAAACCAATTGAAAATTTTGCATAAGTTTCAAAGCCTACTGTACTTATTTTTGAAAATTATTTACATATTTGTAAATTCTCAAATGGTTTTTGAAAGTCTGTACATAAGATAAGGGGTTAGTAACTGTTCAAAAGTGTGTTTGAAGTCTACTGAAGATTTGGTAAAGCACCAATGTAATGCATATAGACAATGCTGAAACACCAGTAAATAAATTTCTTCTAATATATTATAATTTTAATATAAGTAACCTGTTTGTTCCGATGTTAACATATTAATTTTTATTTACATATGACCATATGTATATATAGAAACTTTAATATAATTAGCAATCATGAATTATATTTATATTAGACATAAACATTTTTTGAAGATTTTTTTCTAAAATTAAGATGTTTTCCGAAGAATGAAGATTTTTTCCCGAAAATTTCTGGCACGACTGTTGGTGTGCTTACTTGCTTATGAGTTTATAATTTACTTAACAAAAAGAAATGAAAAATGTATACGTACGTAAAATATTAAACAAAACGGTGTTTGTTAATACTTTGTTGTTGCGAATATTTGTCTTTTTTTTAATATTAATTTAATATTTTTATATTTTTTATTTTGTTCACCGGCGGCAAATTAATGCTGGTTTCTACTTCGAAAGTAAGTTGCGAACAAATAATACACAATCACGTTATTTGTTTAATTGTAAGCATCATATTGAAGCATTAAGTAGCTGTAAAAGGATTGAAAAATACTTAGAATTGGTTTAAGTAGAGACAAAAGTCACATTTGCAAAAACAATTTCTTGATAGGCAAATTGGAGGGCATGAATTGTTTTTGTCATTGTATGTTCGCAATAATGTTCATTATGAAATGGTTTTTCTTATAAACCATTTCAAAAACTGCATTAAAAAACGCAAAACATACTTATGTAAGTTTTTACATTATTTTCGTAATAATGGTCATTATGAATGAAATTGTTTTTATGACCCATTCCAAAAACTGCATAAAAAATAACTGAAAAATACACCATCTGTCAAAATTATTTGAATAATTTATTTTCGTGGAAAATTGTTTAAAACATTTCTTGTTTATTATGGCTTTTCGCGCGTTTTGCTACCTGTAAGAAGCCCACACGATATTAGACTGTAATAGGCTTTTTACACCTGCATACATTTCGCAGGAACGCATGGAAAATGTTGAAAATGTGAAACATGGATTTACACTTGCAACATCTAACATCTACCATATTCAAAATGTCAGATATATGAAAAGTCACATTGTTCGCAATAAATTAAAAAATGTAATTTATTAATAAAAACAAGAAATTAATTGTTTGTAATATAAAATGAAAAAAGCAATAATTAGTGCAGTGTTTTTAATTAATAAAAACCCATCTTAGAGGAAGGAGATAAAACTTTGTTATATATTTAATTATTGCTGCATAAATTTTAACACATACATCTGAAAAGTGTTCACATCAGGGATGGCAAAATTGGTACAATTGTACCAATCTTAGTACAATTCAGATTTTGAAAGTGCAATGGCATACCAATGGCTTATATAGTACAATTAATAATTTTTGTATATATTACAAATTCTACTTATTGCAACTCTTCCATTGTAATAAAATATGTTATATTTTTCGACTTTTTATATGAATTAAATTTAAGCTTTGGGAAGTATTGAAAACAAAGTTCGCCTTAAAAATAGAAATATTGAAAGTGGTCCAATAATGTTAACTCACGAAACGTAGCCTCTGCTAATATAAAGGTCTTGCTGATCGTGATACATATGAGCAATTCAAAGCAAGCTAGCATATTGTTCTATCTCGTATTTTGTATTTAAATAGTACTTGATACTTTGAACAGGTTATGTATTATTTTAATTTATTTTATTTTAACCATCAAAATTCGAAAGAAAATCAGAGAATATGATATACAATTTTTTTTAAACACATGCCATTCATGTGTAAAATTTTATGAAGTTTTTGTTTGAAAATTTTAAATACAATTTTATGTATGCATAAAATAATATGAAAACTAGGACTGATATGGCACTACTTTGAATTGCCCAGCTTACTTCATAAACGCCACAATGCATTGCATTGATGCGACTTTACATTGTTTACAACAACAAAGCACATAAAACTTTGCATCACTGCAATGCATTGTGGCGTTTATGAAATCGGTCACACTTTAATTTTTACCACGGATATATGTATAGAAAAGTGATATATTTTCTGTACTTAATACATGTTTCTGGTGTTTTCGTACAATTAATTTTTAAAAAGTACTATCTTAGACAGAAATTGGTACAATTTTAATATCTTATGTGCCATTCCTGGTTCACTAGCTTTGAATTTCGTTTCAATTTAATGTAATTTTTCTAGTGGTGACACCAAAATTATCGAAATATGTAAGATGATACCAAATGAGATAGGAACATCTTTTAAAGATGTAGAATGATTTTGATTTTTAGCCCTGTATAATTCTTATGGGAAAATGTTGTCATCTTCGCAATTCGATTGTAGATGTTAGATGTTGGGAAGTGGAAAAGCCTATAAGAGATCAGCGCTGTAGATATACTTGTTCGTGACTTGATCGCTACGTAAACCTAAACCTTAAGGAAAGATAGAAAGCTACCAAGGCAGGATAAATTTAGTAACACGGCATGTACCTGTTTGTTTGACAATAAAATGCTTTGATCCCATGCGAGTAATTAAAGGTTAAGTAACACTTAACGTCGCTTTTACGCCTAAACTCTAGTTTAATTTTGAAAGGGTATATCGTCAAAAAGTTGTTTTTCGACGGCATTTTCCCAATATGGCGGCGCTAGCGGCAAAGATACCAGGTGGCAAAGTGGAAATTCGAAAAGAGAACTTCAAAATCTATAAAATCACCCATTTGCAAAACTCCCGGAAAACTTTCCAGGTAAACCCTATTTTTTGCACCAAATGACTGTACTAAAGTGTTTACGAGATATTCGCGGAAAACGTGTTTTTTGCAGTTTATTATAAAGCTGTTTCCAAAAATCTTGAGTACTGTTTACTTGAATTATGCACATTTTCTGCCATTGCCGGTCTCAAGCCTGGATGAGAAAGGAGGATGGACTGATGAACTTTTCCCTCTGAGCACTTTTTGAACGATTACCCGGCCCCTTTGCCGGTATAAGTAGGTTTTGCTCAAGTAAAAAAAATACTATTAGAGAAACGAATACAAATGAAACCCCCATACGTTGACGATCTTTGGCTTCAAAACGCGGATTATGATTGGAATATGGAATGTGAGAACTGTTTCGGAACCATAGCGACTGGAACAAGTATGTCGTGAAATGGAATACTACAAACTCTCAATGCTAGCCCTAAGTGAAATAAGTTGGCTTAAAACCGGTACCAATCGTCTATACTCTGGTCATCTCTTCCTGTAATCTGGCAACAATGAACACAAGATACGCGGCGTCGGACCGCTTTTGTCACCACAATCTAGTCAATGCATTTTAGACTTTAACCCGATTTCTGACCGTATAATGGTGGCAAGATTTAACTCACGCTTCAGAAATATTGCGGTTGTACAATGTTATGCTCCTATGGTACCCCGATGCATCAGAAGACGAATTTTACTCCCAACTGAATACCACAATATGCTACCTTCCCGGAGGTGATATAAAGATAATAATCGGTGATATGAATGCAAAAGTGGGCCGCGACAACGCAAATATTCAAACAGTTATTCGCTGGGAAGGTCTCGGACCAACACGTAATGATATTGGCATGCGACAAAACCTCTTTATAGAAGGCACACGATATATCCACAAGGATATTCATAAATACACCTGGGAGTCCCAGAATGGTCGGACACGAAACCAGATAGACCATGTCATAGTTAGCAAACTAATTTCTGGCTCACTGGAGGGTTTAAAGATATATATATATATATATATATATATATATATATATATATATATATATATATATATATATATATATATATATATATATATATATATATATATATATATATATATATATATATATATATATATATATATATATATATATATATATATATATATATATATATATATATATATATATATATATATATATATATATATATATATATATATATATATATATATATATATATATATATATATATATATATATATATATATATATATATATATATATATATATATATATATATATATATATATATATATATATATATATATATATATATATATATATATATATATATATATATTATATATATATATATATATATATATATATATATATATATATAATATATATATATATATATATATATATATATATATATATATATATATATATATATATATATACATATATGACCAAGTAGTCTCAAGAGAATTTGCCGTGGAGAATATATATTTGCGCTGTGAAAAAAGCTGATACATTAACACAGTTGACAGTTCAAATATGGAAAAGAATTCGTAGTCAGCCGAGCTCTCGAGGCCATCTGGTATTAATTTGCCTTGCAAACTAGCAAACATAAAACAGCTAATTCGAATATCGGTTTTATTTGCATTCGAAAATAGCAAAACTGACTTGTTTTCATGTCACCAAATGAAACTAATATCGATTTGCAAAACCGAAAATCAGCAAAATCGACTTGGATTCTATGACACCCCTGGTTAAGACTTAAGTAACATTTTTAGTATATTTTTCCTGTAAAGTTTTTTGTTTGTTAGTTACAACTTTTTGGCCTTTACGGGTCGATATAATCACTTAGTGGCTTTTCACACTCTGCTCGTCTGAAATTTATATGAAAAGCACCCAGTTTTTTTTTAACAAAAACACATCAAAATTGATTCATTTTATTTCAAAAGCATTATATGCAATAGAAATTCATTAAATATTAGAATTTGGTTCAATTATTCCCTTTTCAAAAAAGTCCTCTTTTTATGCCACTTTTTGAATATTTTCAACGGTCACCC
>CATQFL010000026.1:0-32500 GCA_956483635.1 Panzeria rudis | reverse complement strand
ACATTTTTGTTTAAAAATTTACCCCGCTTGAATACCGCTGTAGGAAAGTTTTTTGCCCCTTATATATTTTTAGACGTTAGAAAATTGTTATTTAAAAATATGTACAGTGTAAATATTCGCAATTTCAGCAAACATCACATGATTTTACTTTATTATGAATAAAATTAATATTTAATATTTATATATCGATTTTCATAACATAAACCTTATTATATTTTAAGTATGTGTGGCTTTGTGATTAGTTAATAAAAATTGTTAGTTTTTGCCAGAGTTTGATTGTTATATTTTATGCCTTTGAATACAATCAGAAAAAATAGAGCCTCATGTTGACAATAATAATCGATTCAGTAAAGTAATGCATGACATTATTCAGAAAACGGAGTGTAACGAAAACTGATGCATGCATTGCTTGCCTTCTACAAATGTAAACTAACACTATCAAAAGCAAATAGAAAATAAAAATGGTATTTTGTATTTTATATTTGTATTTTAAATAAAAGTATTTTAAATAATTCAAATCTCTGTTAGGGATGTAACGATACGCGTTTTTGCCGTTATGATACAAATACCGTTACGCAAAAAGAAATATCGGCAATACCGATTCCGATACGCATATTTAAATTGATTTCAAAATTACAGTGTAAGAGATTATTAATATTTAAAATTGATACCTACAATGTGGTAAGTATAAAAAATTGGAAGTAATTTTTAAGGAGCTACATTTTCATTGCGTTCAAAGAATCTATGTATTTTAAAAATATGCAGATAATTTATATAAAAGCAAGTAAAATTTTATTTAAATAATACAAAAATTTGTAATTACTTTATAATTTAAAAAATAGTGGCCATGCTTTTTAAAAAAATCAATTTGTAAAGGACATTTATCAACTAATATTCTTCTAATTAAATTAATAGCTTAATTGTTAAAATCCTTCTAAAAGCTTATATATATATATATTTATTCACTTCAATTTATATCAAAACACAGTTTGTATTTAAATTCGCGTAAAAAGAAACAAGTTGCGAAAATGGGTAATTTGTCATTCTTTTTCCTTGAGGAAAAATCATTATAGAATGAAGAAAAAGAAAGTTTTCTTAACATCGTTTCCAATTCGGCGATTGGTAATCGAAAGAAAGAACTTTTGCAATGACAAGCATATATAAAACTAATTAGAAATGATCCAAATGTTCACTACTTCCGGATCGCGAATTCAACATTTTCATGACTTATTTGGAGTGTCTTTTTCTGCTGGAAATAAGATTTAAAAAATAACGAATTGAATTTGAGTTCGTCGTAAAATTAACAAAAAATACATTTTTTGTTAAAAAACAATCTCTGAAAAAATTTAAAAAGTATCGTAGTATCGACAGTAAAATATCGCCAATACCGATATATCGGAAAGTCTGAAGTATCACAGATATATCGGTATCGGTTACATCCCTAGTAATAATCTCAAATGAACTTATGTTTTTTTATTTTACTTATAAGTTTTGTCAAATTTTATTTTAGATATTTTACAATGCACGAAAAATACCACCATTTGTTTTTTTCTAAATTTCCTCGTACGTCAGTATTTTTTAATTCCACCAAAATACAACAACTTAAGCAAAACTTCTCCTTTAAGCTTTATTCTGTACAAATTTGCGAAAAATGTTGATATTGGTGTGTATATTAGTATGCAAAAACCGGAATTTTCCAAGAAACCGGTTTTCGAATTATTCAAAAATTGCTTTTTTAAACAACCCGGTTTCGAATACAGTTTTTTGCAAATAAACCAAGACACCAACAGATGCCATACACAATTACCTGAAAACAATCCTAATGTTGTTTTATGATTTGATCAACTCTTTCCGAGTTATTCATAAATTAAAAATTTTTTTTCTTTATAGAAACTCATAAAACATTTAAAACTGTAAACACCGTTAATTATTGTTCTTGTTTTTCTACATTTAATATACGTACGCTGTGTAGTCTCATACAGCCTATCCATTTATAAATACATTAAATTTTTAACTAGATACGTTTTGGGACAGTCCTATTACTAGCTGTAATGATACTAGTCAATAACGGAAACTAATATTACTAGTTGTAACGAGGCTTATAACGTCACTAGTATCGATACTAGTAACGATACTAGTAAAAAAGGAAAATTTTTCAGTTATATGATTTATATATAAAACATATTTTTAGCTCTTAAGAAAAATAAATAGAAAGTGGCTCACTGGGTAGAGTCTTGCCTTGAAATATGAGGAATGTGTGTTCGTACCCCGGTTGAGCCAAAGTTTTTTTAAGTTACAAAACTATAAATAATAAAACTAGTAAGAGCACTAGCTCACAACAACTAGTATTTCAACTGGGATATAACTGTATACAAATGAACTAGATGGGCTCCTACACTGAAAGGAAACTCTTCATTCAGACAATGAATTTCTTCATTCTATTAATGAAATTTGTCAGTGAAAGTCAGCTAATGAAGCCCTTCATTGGATTAATGAAGATTGTTTCATTGTATTTATGAACTTCACTTGGCCAGCCATGTCATAAATGGAATGAAACTATTTCATTAGTTAAAAGAAAAAGATTCATAAATTAAATGTAGGAGTTTCATAATTTTTTCACAAGTCACGCACTCAGGCAATTAACGTGCTATGATGTACATTAGTATTTGTCATTCAATCGCTGTACTACTTGCTCATTTATCAGTAAATGTTGGTTGCTTGCCTGAAACTACTCTCGACCACACCACCTCAGGATTTGTAATCAACGCGCTAACCACTTCAGCCAACAGCCCCTCTTGTTTCTCATCATTTTAAATACATAAATAAGGTATGGTTGGAAAAAAGAGAGACAAGTAGCTAAAAACGTGTTTTATATAATGCAGAATATTACATTTTATAAAAGAAATATTTTCATTGCATTTATGATGACCATATTGGTTTGAAATTACAAAAGATGTGAAAAATAAGACTTATTTAACCTTTTTGAACTAAATAAAGGCGGACTTACTTATGTTTGAAAAATAGTGTACATTAAGTTGTCAAAAATTGTATGACTGAATTATATTTTTCATTAATTCGCTAAAAAGAAAATTCATTTAAACAATGTAACGATCTTTATTAATACAATGAACTATGAAAAACTTATGAAGAATAAAGATTGAAGGATTTCATGTATGCAATGTAATTGCACATTGTATTAATGAAAAGTTTCATAAATGTAATGAAGATCATATAATGAAACCGTTTCATTGCCTGAATGAATGACTTTCCTTTCAGTATATGACAACCTCATGGTAGAGTAATATACTATGTAGCCCTGGAACGCCAACTGATTATATTTTTATTAGGGATGTAACGATACGCCGTTTTGCCGATCCGATACCGATACCGATACTTAAAAATAAATATCGCCGATACCGATTCCGATACCGATACGAATATTGAAATTGAGTTAAAGTATAGATTAACAAAACTCAAGTGCAATGTTCTTATTATACAAAATTACAGTGTAAGAGATTATTAATATTTAAAATTGATATTAACCAGTATAAAAAATTGGAAGTATTTTTTAAGGAGCTACAATTTCTTTGCTTCCAAAAATCTATATTAAAAATATGCAGATAACACAGTGCAACAGTCCAAAAAACACACGGACTTGACAGTATAGATTCGATTGTACTACCACGGGGTAGTACACTTAGCTTGGCGACCAATTCCGTTTTCTGGACCTCCAAAGATTTGGAAAATCTGCGGGCCCTCAAAAAAAGGTGTCATCAACTTTTGGCCAACAGAAAATACAAACTTGGTGATACCGCTTAACTATATATGGCAATAATGTAGCTAAGAGTTCGCTAAACAGATGTTATTACCATTTTATGCCAAAAAAATTTTTTTTCGTGCACTTTTTTTTCCAGAATAACTTACAGGGACTCGTAATTTTTTATGAACAATATTTGGCAAAGTTGTAGCTACGATAAAGCTGAACAACTTTTGTGAACATGTCAATACAATCTGAATGTATCTCGGCACCCTAAACAGCCCAGAAAAACTAATTTCTACCTTAAAAGTTTTCGTTTTTTACGAGTTAGGCTATATGTAGTTTTATTGCATTTTTTTGCTTTCTTTGTTATTGTTACACTTCTTATGTTGCTGATTTTGGTATTTACTATTTTTTATTGTTTATTGTTGTTTTGCCAAATAATGGTAATGAAAAATTTGGAGTCCCTATAAGTTATACTGAAAAAAGTGAATAATATAATTTTTTTAAATTTTTTTTCAAAAAAAGTACAGGAACATATTATTTTTCTGGGCACAAAATGTTAGTGAATCACAACAGAGAAGTATGCAGTTGAATATACTATTTTCAAAAAACAATATTTTTTTAGCATAAAAAAATAGTGAAAAACTAAAATTTTTAAGGTAAAAGTGGTCTGTGTGAGCTATTAGAGTGCCTAGATACGTGCAGATTGTATTGATATGTTCACAAAAGTTGTTCAGTTCTACCGTAACTATAAGTTTGCCAAATTACAAGTCCCTGTAAGTTATTCTGAAAAAAGTGAAAAAAAAAATTTTTTCCTTAATTTTGTCAACAAAACGCACATAAAAAAGATTTTTTGGCATGAAATGTTAAAAAAAAATCAGTTAAACAGACTTAGCTACATTATTGCTATATATAGTTAAGCGGTATTATAAAGTTTGAATGAGCTGTTGGCCAAATACTGATGACACCGTTTTTTGAGGCCCCACTGATTTTCAGAAACTTTGGAGGTCCATAAAAAAAATTTGTCACTAAATTCGCCAAACTGAGTAAAGGATTTTACTACCCCATTGTGGGACAATCGAACTTGTGCTGTCCAGTTCTTTTGTTTTTCCAAAAGTTTTTATTTGTCGCATAGTGTAATTAGTAGAAAAGCAAGAAAAAAATTTTAATTCCTTTATAATTTTAAAAAATGCTCGCCATACTCGCATAAACAAAATTGTGAAAATGGGTAATTTTTTTACCCTTTTTTCTTGAGGAAATATCATTATAGAACACCGAAAAAGAAATTTGTCCGAGCATCGCTTCCAATTCGGTGATTGGTAATCGAAAAACAGAGCTTCTTGCAATGGCAAGGATATTTAAAACTAACTAGAAATGATCCAAATTTGAAATACTTCCGGATCGCGAATTCTACATTTTCATGACTTCTTTGGAGTGTCTTTTTTTGCTGGAATAAGATTTAAAAAACAACGAATTGAATTTGAATTCATGGTAAAATTAAGCAAAAATAAATAATTTTTTTACAAAATAATATTATAAAATATTATTAATTTTTAAAATTGATATTAATAAGATTTAAAAAAATAACGAAATGAGTTTAGTTCATGGTAAAATTAGCCAAAAATAAATAATTTGTCAGAAAAAATCTCTGAAAAAATTTTTAAAAGTATCGTCGTATCGACAGTAAAATATTGCCGATACCGATGTATTGGAAAATCTGAAGAATCGCCGATATATCGGTATCGGTATTCGTTACGTCCCTAATTTTTATATGCTTGTTTCGTGATACGAGCTGTCAATTTTGTGTATATGTTAAATAACTACGTTGCACACCCAATATCACACTTATGCTAGTCTGAAGTAAAAAGTAACTATTATAGTTCTAATTTCATAATAGTTACTTTATCTGCAGGGTAGCCGCGAAGCACATACACAAACAAAGAATAAGATAGTGTATGTTTGCCCACCACTGGTTTAAATGTACCTGTGGAGTTCAGACAAAATTGATTTTTTTAATTTTTTAGGTTTATATCTAGTATCTATATATACCTTTTCCGCCATTATGCAAATACATCATTTTATTTTTATGGTTTGTTCCGTATTCATTATTAAAACAGTGTTACGCTTACGGTTTACGGTTGTTAAAATAAAATTAAAGTAAACGTTGACCAAACTCGTATCTTTCAGATTCAAATAAAAAACAGCAACAATATATTTTTGTGCATGTTGTTGTTTTGTTACATTTTAACGATGTGAAAATCAGTATACAGCCCATTTGGGCGTTCACCAAACCAAACAAAGAAAAAAAATTAAGCAGCCGCTAAACAATCACGTTTTGCGTTAAAGTTTTTACTCGCACCACAATCATAAAAATACTTGTACGGCATTAAATCATTTTGTAGTCATTAAAACCAGCTTAAGTACTTTTTCTATTTTATATGTATTGTTTGTTGCTGTTGTTTTTAGTTTTAGCATTTATGAGCTACAGAATCAATCAATAAAAAGCCAAACTGTATAGAGAAAATATTTGAAAAATTGTTGTAAAATAAATTAAATATAATATGTCTGTACACCCTTTCGCATACAAATAGTTAGTTATAATGAAGATGAAATAAGCATCTTTGTATGAAACACAAAATGAGAAATAAAAGCGCCAACTTATCAACTTACAATCACGCCCGAAATCTAAATTATTCAAATGATTTCTTTTGTTATTTTGGTTTTATGACTTAACAACTAGATATGTTTAAGAATATTTACATTTCTTGGATACATTTCAACAATAACACTGAGCAAATCGTAAAATACACATTTATTTATCAAATTTCTCGCATTAATTCGTTCATATTTTATATGAAAAAAATAATAGTGGCACTATTGCCATACTTTATTTTCAGATTAAATTTTTCTTAATATGCCGGAAATCTCCAAAAGGTCCTCCGTTGTAGTACCAAAATAACTTCATAAGTTCTGTGTACCGAAAAATGAGGCGGGTTTAACATTTTGGACAACCCAGATATTCTAATAAACATATTATGACATTGAATTTCAATATCTCTGCAATAAAATCAAATTATTTTAAAAATGGGTCTGACTAATATTTCACCTTACCTCGAGAACGGTTTGTCTGATCGGAATAAATAAATAAATGAAAGATGTGAAATAAAATTACCTTTAAGTCATCCATACATAAGTTTTTCATATATCTAACAGTTTTGGAGTTATTAAAAATTAACGGCAAAAAATAATTTTTTCATGTAAAATAAAATTTTTTTTCGTTTTCAAAAACTCATAAAATTAAGAAAGCAAATCTATTACATTTTGATAATTTATCAGAAAGGTAGGAATATTAGGAGTAAATCGATGGAGGAATGTCGATTTTATTCACAATCAAGTGAAGCAATTCAGTTAATAAAAATCGCAATATCCATTCAACAGTAATAGTGGATATTTTCGATCAACAATTAAGCCGGTTAATTTCCATCGATTAACCGATGTAACAACATTTTTGGTTTTTTTAGTATTATAACGTATTTTTTATGTGTTTAATTATTTGTTTCGTCTCATATACAAAAGGTATGTGTTTAGAAAGGATTTTTCATACAAACAAATTATGATCAGCACTTAAGTAAAAGTTTAAAACCTTTGGACTTAGCTCAGTAAATAATCTGCAACTCCAATTGATCAAGTTTTTGATTATCTATTTAATAAAAGGCAATAACACTATTGCTAATGATTTAATTAAAAGTCTAAGCTCCAGTTTCTGACTTAATAATTAAATGGTTCTTAAACTTAATTTCTATTTAAATAGAAAACTCATTTTTATAGATCACATTTAAATATAACTTATAACACCAATCTTGTACACTTAAATTCGATTTAAGTTTTATAAATTACCATATGATTTTGACCGCTTGTTGTTCTTGTGCAAACAAACAAATTGTGGCCGCTGAAAATTCAACTTTTGTTGGCGTAAAATTTGGGCTTTCTTTGGGTATATTTGTCTTTTTGTGATTTTGTAAGCTGTTTTTATTCTTTTAAAACATTGCAGAAACTCTTGATTATTCTTATTTTTTGCATGAAGAAAAATATATATTTGTTGGATTTTGCTTTGTTTATATTGAACAGCTGCTTTTTTAGGAAATTTATGGGAAATTTATAATAGTTGATGGTGCTACCATATTTTTGTCACAATTAAATAAGAACAACTAAATACGACTGAAAAACAGAAGTTGTGTTTAATTACAATTTAAATTTATATGAAAATCAACTAAATAAATATTTAATTGCTGAGTCAAAAACTGGAGGTAAGGATTATATCTAATGTGAGACGATTCAAGTTTTAAATACACTTATTTTATACCCCCACTCAGGAATATTTTATTTTAGCAACAGTGTTTTAAGACGCAGTACAAAAACGGAAACTAAAGAATTAGGAAATAAACATTTTGCAGAATGTTATGTGCTGAGCCTTGTAAGGATGAGTCAGAGATGACCTGACAACAGAAGAAACTATGGAAGAATTAACCGAAACAATTTGAAAAAATTCAAACAAGTCTCTAATGGCATAATGGAAGATTCTATATGTTTAGAGAAATCCAGAAAAAGGACTGAGAAATTAGATATTCTGTATTATAGATTGCTATCAATTTCTCCAACATCTAAGATAACTGAAAGGATTTTTTTCCAGTAAAGTTTTATCAAAACTAAAGAAAAAAATGGCATAAATCCCAAACATTTAATCCAAATTATTTATTTAAACATTAGAAGATCTATTTAAACTTTTTCAATAATTAATAAAATGATGCCAGAGAATTATTTATTTCTTATGATTTTTATTTTGCTTGATTAAGTTCAAGAATTGTTATGTTATTGTTTTTTTACTAATAAACTCAATATAATAAATAACACTGCACAACAGCGTTTCTGATGATTGGGTTATGTTACATAATATTTGTACAATTTTTGATGACGATTTCCATTCCGTGATTGAAATTTCTGTATCAGCTCTAGTTAAAAAAACATGATACAGGTGTTTTTTGAATAAAATACTATAAATTTAGAGATGATTCTAATTTATTTAATTCTTATAATGAAAAAAACTTTCTCTTATATGATTTTCTTGCTAAAGGCAGAGAGCTATTATGAATGATCCAACAAGAAAACTTAATATATTTTTAATTACAAGCAAATTAACACACTACACACCGAATTTTCTGTGAAAACTATATCTTGTAAACAAGAGCAGTTACAAAAAACTGAGGGTATATATGAAAACAGCGACGTCAAATTAGTAAACATCACGTGGTAAAAGTCAATCATCAGACAAAAGTTGCTATATTGTTGTGCAGTGTAATGTATGTACACAGAAAAAAGTAAAAAATGGTTTCAATTACTAAAATTGTTAAAACAAAAACAAATGTTTAATTTTGCACCTATCACTAAAATGATGATACCAATTATCGGTATTGCAAAAATTGCAAAACAGGATTTTTCTAATTAATGGCAATTGTAGATTTGATTAAATAAATAATTAATAAAATACAGAAAATTAAGCAATTGTTTAATTAAACTAATAAAAAAATTAATTGACTAAATATTAATATATTAATTAAATGAATTATCTTACATAATTAAAAATAATGTAACATGTATGACACAGGAGAAGCTCCCAAGTTTGCTTTTAGAGTAATAAATTCTATGCAAACAAAAATATTCGCAATCGCCGGTGAATGTTATAAGCGATCTTCACTGTGTTTAGAAAAATTTTAGCTGTTATTTTTCATCAGTATGTACCTGTTAGCGTTACTTTAATTGGCAGCAAATATTCAATCAAGTAAGTGATTGAATCAATAAAGTAATTGATTGAACTATTTAATATATTAATAAAATATTAATTAAAAATCAGTCAATAATTAATAGTATTTTTTTCTTTTTCTTTTCTTTCTTAATTAAGAAATTAATTGAATCAATTAACAACATAATTAAATTTCCAGGCTATACCAAACAATAGCTTTAATTGAAAAAAACCAATGATAATTTTTTCTGTGTATGTATTTTTATTTACTGAAAATACTTAATTTATGAAAAAACTTTAGTTATCGGTTAACCGATTAATAACGGATATACAGGGTTATTAACCGATTAAATCAAAGTCTCGATTGATTAATGGAGCGATGAACCGATTAACACAGAAGCCCGATTAAATGAACACCATAGTGTGTATATGTGTGCTGTATGAAAATTGTGATTTTCATCAATTGAATTGCTTCACTTAAATGTGAATAAAATCAACATTTGTTCATATATTTTAATGATATGTGGCTTATTTTATTTCTAATATACCAAGCTTTCCGATAAATGATCAACATGTAACATTTTTGCCCTCTTAATTTTTTTGTGAGCTTTTGAATTTTTCTTGATTTAAAAGTGTAAAATCATGAAGTTAAAAGAACATAAACATCACAGGAATATGGTGGAATAAGGCAGCTTTGCACACTGGTTCCAAATCAAATTTTTTGGCAGAAAAAAATTTAAGAAAATTAAAGAAGTGAAAATATTTTCTTAATGTCAGAGCGGCATGCTTTTAAGCTTGAAAGCTTAAAACGTGTCAAAAATCTTTACGTTTTAAAATAATATTAATAAAAATTTTAAAATAAAAAATTATTAAAACGAGATATAATAAAAATTGTGTCCCAATGTAAGTAGATTAATTAAATATTATTTATTTTCTTTTTGTCATTATTATTGAGTTTTGTAATTATGTGGTTTTTGTCAACATAACCTACATATATTTTTCGTGGACTAAAAGTTGTGTTTGTGCACCAACTTTTTTTAAAGGTTATAATTATTTATTGTATCTTCAACAAAATTGAACTAACAAAAAGTAAACAAGTCTTAACTCTAAAAATGTTTAATTTTTAAGTCCAGCCAATGCCAGACAAAAACATTTGTTTCAGCGGTTGGTTCTTTGGTTGTCTACGTCTCTCGTGTTCGGCTGAGAGCAAGAGTGTCCCTCCTTCTCAGCCGAGTGTATCCTGTAAAGTAAATGATGTTTCAGACTAGGGTATTTGGGTGCTACTCGAGTTTTTTATGTATCTTTTCACGTGTTCAGAAAACACTGTCTTAAAACCAAAAGGGTGTGTTATAATTGTATAGTTAGATACCAGAAGTATTTTGAGGCAAACTCCTAAAATTTGCACTTCATTTTAGCACAATTTCTGATTGGCTGTCAAGCATTTTTTTATGTCTGTCCCGTCAGAACTCCACTTTTTATAAACAGATTTCGTACTTTTTTTTATTTGAAAGGATGCACTTTCAGATTGACCCCGCTTAAAACTGGGCAACGTCACGCGCACGCAAAAAAACATATTTTTTCAACTACTTCTACTTAACAGATTATTATGCAAGTTTGCACATACATTAAGTACCCGTTACGTTACTACATTATGATAAAAAGAGTTTTATAGTTACCCCATGCAAAGAATATACTATTTTCCAACAATTTCCACTAAAACGATTCTTATGAAACTTGGAACAGATATACTTCTCGTTATCATGACAATACAATATTATGATTAGAAAAGTGGGCAGTACCACGCCCAAAAGCTGTAAATATTATTTTTCTGCTACATACTTTCATTTAACCAACTCTTATACAACCTTGCACACACAATAATTTCCTGCGACCATACAACATTATGACTATAAAAGTGGACGGTGCCACTCCTGTTATTTGTCTTTTAAATAATAAACAAATAAATTTTTTAATTAAAAACAAAATAATATATGTACAGTGGCGGAAGAAATAATGGGACAAATAAAATTTTCAGTATTTTCTTAAATATTTATATGTTTTTGCATAAACAATATTAAATATACATACTAAATTTAAGGCACTGAATTTTTCCATGCTAAAAATACCAAACAAAAATTATAAGCCTTCTGCATTCGGAAATTTATGTAATTCAAAAATTATAAACCAGGAAAAGATAATAGGGACATTTTATATATTACAGAACAAAATTAGTTTTTACTATTTAATCCAAATAGTATTTCAATATTTGGTAGGAGCTCTTCTTTGACAACTTGCTGACCCGTCGCATCATTGAACTCACAAGATTGGCGCAGATATCTGGAGAATTGGAGTACTAAGCGTACTGAATTTTATCCCACATAACATGTTTATTTGTAAGTGTTTAAGTTCCAACTTTATTTTTTTATATAGCTCCACGGAGGTGCTCTATTGAATTCGAGTGTGGTGATTGGGATTGTCACTCCATAAAATTTTAGCTCCAAAAAACTAATGAGACGTTATTGTTAAAAAAGAAATTGTCCCTATTATTTCTTCCGCCACTGTATATTTATTTATTTTATGTGACGTTTAGTGTTGGCTATTTTTATTTTTGTATGTGTCACAATATATATTTGTGCCTAAATTGAACGCTGTAATAAGTAATATTTTTAGAATTTATGGCAAAAAAATTTATTTGGAACCAGTATGCTTTGTAAGCCAAAACTTCTACAAATCAGATATGCACATTTAAGTAATTCAGAAATCAACATTTTATTTAGTGAAATAACATCCTTGTGGCAAACCAAGCATCAGTGGAAAACGCCTTATAACTCATAGTTGTAGATGTTTTATGAGTACTTCGGTTATTTTACGAGCCCATTAAAATGCGCCGAAACAAAAACATTCATAATTAAAGTTCGCATCCAATTTCATCCATCATCATTTACGGCAATTGGCATCTTTTGTTTTCGCTGTTAATAATGGGGCGTTTTATTTTTTGCTTCTTACACTGAATTTATATTATTCTTCATTTCTTTCATAAAATAATTTGAGCTGGCGTTTTGTTCTATTTTTTATGCCCCTTTGCTTTGATTTTAAAAACGAAATATAAATCTTAAAAATTACAAATGTTTCATTAATTTGTAGCACATTGTACATAGTGAATGTTAGAGCGCATTTTAAAAATCAAACGTGCTTAGATGCACTTCAGAATCCAAATTAAAAACAAAGTACATACTGGCATTTGTTTCTAATCAGAGGATTAAATAAATTTTCTGTCAAAAGTCAAAAATATAAATTTATATGATAATTATAAATATTAGAATTATTTATTTAAATGTACTAACGGCCCTTTTCACAATGTAGGATTAAAAGTTAATATGGACTTTAAAGGCAAGTTCGGCATACAAAACTTGCTGTTAAAGTCAACGTTAATTCTTGGGGGTAATAAATCAGTGAACGCTTAAACGTTCGTTTAGTTAAACTTAGTTAAAATTTAAATGTAGTTTAAACTCAACAGGAATAAATCACTGAACCATGTATTATGCATAGTTTAAACAAGGTGGCAGCACCACGATAAATGTTAAAAATAACTGGTTTTCAAGTGGGCTACCGATGCAAATCATATGATCTGTACTGGTAGCTTAAACACCCAGTTTTATGCGTTTAAAAATTGTTTATATGTTTACTGATGTATGCATTTACTGGTTTAAACACATTTTAAGCCAAAAATAGAGATTAACTTGCACTGATTTATTAGCCCTTAATCATACATTGCAAAAAGGGCCGTAAAATTTTTAAAATAAATGTACACAGGAAAAAGTAAAAACAAGATTCGGTTAAGAAAAACGAAAATCCAATCCAAAACTAATTAGTTTTCAACAATTCACTAAAATTGTAGTATTAATTCAGCAGAATTAACTCAAAATATTTTTCGATTTTGTCAATTAAAAAAATATTAGTTGCCTAATAAAGTCTGCGAGAAAACATCATTTTGTCCGAACAAAGGTCGGCTAAGAAGAGCATATTCGCTCAGTGAATCCGATAACTACAGAAGAACACTCTTGCGTCCTTCAGAATGCTGTCTAGACAGAAAATATTTATTTCGCGAAGACACTATTCCACATTTTCAGAAGGAAAAGTTTTCCAGCCTCGCCAGCTACGCAGAAAATCCTTACTAAACGTAAAGCAACATGAAAAAGCCATAGGAATAACTTGTGGTCTCAATTCTGGGCAATTATTCTGTCACATACTGAAGAACAGCCGAGTGTTCATTTTTTCACTGAATGTTTCTTACAAAAATTTTTAGGTATTTTAGCATTGAATTGGGTTTGTCTTTACTATGAATATAAGCCCGAAAAATTGGGCTGTTGTACATATCGCTCCGACCCAATATCCATCTTATTTTAAATTTTGTTTCTGAGTGTGGCTTACAATAACTTTTTGTAATTCAAACATGTTATATATATATATATATATATATATATATATATATATATATATATATATATATATATATATATATATATATATATATATATATATATATATATATATATATATATATATATATATATATATATATATATATATATATATATATATATATATATATATATATATATATATATATATATATATATATATATATATATATATATATATTTATTTATTTATTTATTTATATAGATAGATAGATATATAGATAGATAAGATAGGCATAAATACATATGTTGTTTTCTATACAACTGACACTATATAAAATAATTATTATTTGATTTTGAAAAAACTATGTATAAAATGGCAAAACATAAGGGAAAATATATAACATTTTTGTTATTTCTTCGTATTTGGTAGTAACTTACTTCATTTACTAAAATCAGTTCACAAAAGCTATGCATTCAGAAAGATTTTATGAACAAGAAGTTCAGTTCTTTGGTAATCTGCAGAGCTACCCGAGCTATCAATATGCCTACATCGTCTTTGTATCAATACATATATAAAAAACATTTTGAAAATTATTATGGTCATTCAAACTAACTAGAAATTATACACATGTTTTCAATTTCATGTTATTTTTAAGAATAGTTTTCCTTTATAATTGCTTTTTTATTAAAGTCTTAAAAGCTGGAACCATAACTTTTTAGTTATTAACGAATATAATTCCGATATATTAAGATATTTAAAAATAGTTTATTTATAATTAATAAATTACTTTGTTAGTTCCCAAAAAATTTAAAAAGACACATGAAACGCTCGTTAAATAAGTATTAAGTGTAATATAGATTCGTGCATTTTTATAAGTATCTGCGGTTTTTATGGCACACATAAACATTTTCAGACACTTTAATGGCTTCTTTCAAAAAACAACAAAAACATTTTCACAATCAGCACAAAAAATTAAAATGATGTCGATTCAAGATTATTTGTTTGTTCGAGTTTGCATGAATATGAGCAGAACTTAAATCGTAAATGTTTCCGAAAGTAAATTTTGCATTAAAACTAAATTGTTGCCTCAAATAGCAATTAACGAGCAATTACAAAAACTGTCTAAATAAAATAAATATGATTTATAGCTAAAAAATGCACAAAAAGTCATGTTTTACGCAGAAAAATTTAAACAACCGAAAAGCACAAATATACAATTTCAAAGGATAGAAAACATAAATTAAAGATAAAAAAAATAAAACTATGTAAATACGAAAAGACAAAAATGTACAACAGGAAACACCTTTAAAAAAAAACTGTTTTTTGCAGAGCCGCTCAAAAATACTGACAAACAAGAAAATAAAAATGTATCTCCATACGATAATGGGCTTTTTTGTGCTTTATTGTATTTGTCCGAAAAACGAAACTTTGTCTATAGTTCATCATATATGGCCGAAACTAATGAAGTCGTCAATAGTCCGTCAATTATTAACGTCTCTTGGTTGGTTGGTTGCTTGCTTGATGGTGTTACGTTCATCATGTCAAGCCTTTAATGTTGCATACGCAATACTTACAATGTCACTACTAGACATGGGAGGCTATTTGTCCAGGTTGAAATAGTATTTTTACGTGACCAGTTAAGGAAAATTTTATTTATGCGCTGCTGCAACACCACTAGCCATCAACTACATTCGTCCACTATACGTCAGGCTAAGGCACTATAATAATAATTCAATTCAATAATTTCATCTTGAGCAGCAAAATAAGTATTGTTTAGAGTGAATATTTAGGTGTGATTATGTATTTGTGTGTGAGCGTGATTGTAAGTATTATAATTTATTTCAATCAATATTGTCGAATGATTTGTTTTGTGCCATTTGTTCTTGCTGTTGTTATTCAATTGCGAAAAATAAGCCTGACTTGTAATAAGTCATGGAAACATTTTTAGCAAATCCACAATTAAGTAAGAAAATATTGATTCCGGTATTGAGACATTGTCTGCATAAACTCGACTTCGCCCAACTTTTTATTGGACTTTAGCAACAAAATCAATAAATATCATTAATAAAAAATAAACGCTAACAATTTATTTGCAATTGCAAAATATTTTCATTAGAATTCAATAATTACTTCAAACTAAATTTATTTATTGTAACTTAAACACACAGCTGACTCTTTAATGCAGTAAAGCAACACGTTCGGAAAATAAATGCATCTAAATTTTAAAAATTAACGAGGAAGAAAGAGTTGTAGTTTGACTTTTGTATTTAAAATTTTAATACATAGTCTGTTTAGATATCTTTATGGTTATTTTTTTTTATCAATTATTCATTGGCTTCCTTTATCACGATTATCTAAGGCAGAGTACGAAAAAACTCATTGCGCTTGCTCTGCGCCAATATTTTCGCGTTGCGCATAAGAAGAGAAAAACGCTAAAAGAAGCATTTTTTTATAAAGAGAAGTAACACAATCAGGCAATTAATGCCTATCAGCTAATTAATTAATGTGTTACCTTCTTTGGGAAATGGATAGTGTAGAGAGACCAGGTGGCGAACTGAGAGAGAGAGAGAGAGAGATATAAAGCTTAATTAATTTACAACTATGCTATTGCGCGTTTCTTGTAGAGCATTGTTGCAAGCCCCTCTGGTGTTAAGTAGAGGCATTGTGTAGCCATTTTATTAGTTCTTTTACTTCGCCGACGGTTCTGCTACAATACCGACGAAGGAGGGTGCTGTAAAGTGCATTAGCATATGTTAGTATAAATCGCTGCCGGTACTGCCAAAGTGATCAGTTTTATGCCTTCATCACTTTAACAGTCCAACAACAACCTACACAATAGCACACCAATGCACATGAGAAGAATGCATGATGTTGATTTGCCTGAAACTAGTATTGAACTCAAGACCTCAAGGTTTGTAGTCAAACGCGCTAACTACTCAGCCAACAGCACCCTTTGCGCTGTTTGATTACGCACTTCGCGAAGAGAGCCAAAAGAGCATCAAATGCGCATGTCGTACTTACAGTTGAAAAAAATTAAAAAAAGCAATGTGCATTATTTCCATAGAAATTATAACATGCCACCGTAACTTTTTTAAAAAAATGTTCAAACACACCGTATGGCTGAGTCCAGGTACAAATCTCAAAACGGATATAGCAACAGTGAGATGTCAGTACTGTTTCCGAACTTCCGCCTGAAATGTATCGGTAGTGCAGTTCGCATGCCTGATTTGGGGACTGCATCGGAAGTTGGGTCAGAAGTGCAGTTCGAACTTCCGGTTTTGGGACAAGGCCGGTAGGGTCAGCAGTGCGGTTCAAATTTCCGGTTCCGGTTTGACCCGCATGTTGGGTCGATAGTGCTGTTCGCACTTCCACTTAGGGGCTAGTTACGGCCTAGTCCTTAAACTGGTAGGGTCGGTAATACGGTTCATATTACCGGTTCCAGTCTGCACCGAAAGTTGGGTCAGTAGTGCGGTTCATACTTCCTGTTCCTGTCTGGATCAGAAGTTTGGTCAGCAGTGCGGTTCATACTTCCGCTCTTGGCTCGGAAATTTCACCCGTCTAGAAGCATCATAGGTGCTGCAGGAACCAATCTAAAAATTTCATCAGAGCACCATATTTGTATGGGATCAAGAGCAAAAAAGATATAATGCTGCTACAAGTCCAAATGTCTTAAAATTATATCACTACAGAAGATGTATTTTGCAGCACTGAATAAACTCAAGCAAACCACTGTTGGTATTAAAAAGTGCATGCGCAATGCGCCGCTCAATATGCGCAATGCGGAAATGCTTGCGCTGCGAATGCCAATTGCTCTTTTTTCCGCTCAGCTGTTTGTGCTTGTGCGCATTTTTCATACGCTTGTAAGAAGTGCGCAATGACCAAATGGAGTGCGCAAGTCCTAACTCTGATCTAAGACCAAAAATATATGATAGCAGTAACACATCGCACATGAAGCTTTCAAATAATCACCCTTATCGGAATAAGAGTCGAACTTTTGTTCACGTCAAATATATCCCACGAAAAAAATGGTGAAAAATTTTACAAAATAGTACACTAACACAACAACAATGCAAAATTGGCGATCACAATTTTAGGGAAAGTGAACACATTTCATGTGAATGTTGTGTTTTTTTGTTGTAAATTTGGTAAGATTTTCGGTCATTCCACGTCAAATTTGGTTGATAAACACCGGTTTCGGCTATGTGCCATCTTCAGTGTTTTATTGAATATTCAAAAATATTTGTTCTATTGAATATTCAATAGAACACTGAAGATGGCACATAACCGAAACCGGTCTGTTTATCAACCAAATTTGACGTGGGATGACGGAAAATCGTTCCAAATTTCACGTGAACTTTTATTGCCGATAAGGGTGAATATGTAACATTATATCAGAATATAAAAATTATTGTTTCATTAAAACTCAAGAGTCGTTATCATATTTAAAATTTATTTCGAAAGTACGCCAATGAGCGTTGCACAGTGGCGTGAATTAATAGAGTGCTAATAAATCCACAAATAAAATTCTATGGATAGATGAAGTCAAGATAATGAACAAATGAAACACATTTTGAATGTATGTACTTGTCTTATGACTGTTGAAAATTGGAGTGGTACTATACGTTCCCGACTCGTGAGCGGTGAGGGTGGTTTTGGCTGAGGTAGTTATCGCGTTGACTAAAGAGTAATGATGCCGGTTTCGATACCTGTGCATATTTCGAAGTTCCATATCTCGAACCGGTTGCCAGTCCTTGGGAACCACTCACGTGATTTGTCTTGTGACTGCTTCTCTTCCCTCAATTGATGATAATATTTGTAATTGCATATATAACATTAATATCAGTTAATTCAAATGAAAACACTATTGTAACACATTGGACTTCAGAAGTCAGAGAACTCTTTGCTGAAAATCTTAAATTATATATTCATATGTATTTATCTACTTTTTGCACGTATAAACAAATTTAAAAATATAAACTTTTTGCACACTAATTATACACAATTTTTATCGATCATTCGAATAAACGAGTAAATACAAACTTTCAATTTCATATAGTAAAAATAACTATTTAACTGAAAATCTTAATAAGAACATTTATTCGTTGTCTGTAAGAAGCAAATACATACACTTTTTTCCCCATTTTTGAATTCTCGTACCACTAAGTTTTTTCGATGTACACAAGTTTTAATTTAAGAAAATGTTAACAAAAACCTGAAGCAACACAAAATAAACGCGTTTTCCTCTTTGCTAGACTTCTACGTGACAGTTACGAGTTCGCCGTAACTTTAAGAGGATCTTATGGTGCAGATAAAACAGTTCAACGAAAATAGTGTTGGATGTTTAGTGGCAATAAGCTAATTTAAAATACTGTGTGCTGTATTTGTTTTCCTATTTCAAAATTGAAATTTTAAAAAACAACAACCAAAAGATGTCTTATCGTAAAATTTAAAATGGTTTTTGTTGGCAAACAAAACTGGAGCTAAAGGTCAAGGCGTTTGCAAATTTATCGTCATAGCAAAAAAATAAAATATTGTATAAAATAATAACAAAATTTCATTTATTAATTTAAAATTAAAAATGAGTATATGAATACTCTATGTGTATATGTGTGTATCAATGAATTGTGCCTTTTATTTTGCTTTTTAAAAACATATGATTTCTTAAAAACTACCAATGCATGAGTAATTTTTTTATGACACACTCAATTCCGAAATAATTTAACCCTTCCATTCAAATAAACATGTTGTGTTTTTGTTTTGTCGTAGTTATTCACACACTTCTGTGAATACTTCTTATGCCCATTTGCAATATTAAATAATGTGGTACAAGAAGAAAAATTTTATTTTATTCTATTGTTTATTTCCTGAAAAAATTTGGACAAATTTTAAGGCGTAAAATTTACAAATAAATAAAATCAGCGGTATACCCATGTGATTTATGGCACCAGAAAATACCAGACTAACGAATATAAGACATGAACATACGCGCAATAGATTTATGAAAATTTTATTTACCCTTTAACCGAAAGAAAAAGTGAAAGGATTTTGTATGAAAACAAAGGAACAGTTTGTTGAAATATTTGTCATCGTATACATATGTACATAATTATGTCCTTGATATGGTTGAAGAAATACAATGAATGTTACTAAGAAAAAAGGTATTTTAAAAATATCAACATAAATGCTATTAAAATTAATAAAAGAAAAGTTCATAAAGTGAAAAAATTTTTCTCACTTCAGGACTCAATACAAACATTTTTCCTGTGGGTTAAAATGTTTATTTTTACCAATTTTAAACATAAATTTTCGAACTATCGCTAATTTCAGGACAATTTTATATACTGGTGAACAATAAAAGATATGCACGATTAAAGTACAGTTTAAATTTAATTATGATTTTCTTATGAAGAACTTGCATATAGCGGTTTATTTTTGTTTTTCAAATTGATGTGTAAAGCTTTACGATGTTTCCTGACAAGGTCAAGATGATTTCTCTTATATCGTCACTTCATTATTAGTTTGGGCCACAGACCATTTAAATAAAATTGAGCTAGGTATGGGTTTTATATATATATATATATATATATATATATATATATATATATATATATATATATATATATATATATATATATATATATATATATATATATATATATATATATATATATATATATATATATATATATATATATATATATATATATATATATATATATATATATATATATATATATATATATATATATATATATATATATATATATATATATATATATATATATATATATATATATATATATATATATATATATATATATATATATATATATATATATATATATATATATATATATATATATATATATATATATATATATATATATATATATATATATATATATATATATATATATATATATATATATATATATATATATATATATATATATATATATATATATATATATATATATATATATATATATATATATATATATAAAGGTATTAACTTCTAACTCCATTCATGAAAATTCACAAAAATTTAAATTTTTCCTAAATATCCAGTCATCTTCAACCTTATTTTCATTATTATTTTAATAATAATACACATATGACAATACTTTAAAATTTTTCGGAAATAAATAAATTGTGGGCAAATTTGAGGTTAGGAAGTAAATAGGCTGTCAAATGATGAAATGTCAAAAATTGAGCTGTCATCCTTTCGCATTGATTTAGAGAAAACTTGGGAAATTTTAACCATGGAACGCTACACTATTGAGCAACGAATTTTAATTAAGAAAATTTACTATCAAAATGGTGAAAAATGTATTGTATCAATTCGTCAAATTCGAGCAGCTATTCCTCGTAATCGGACTTCTTAGTTTTTGGATGAGTGAGTCCAACTTTATAAGCGCGAAGATGAAGATTTTTATGCAAAATGTTGCTCAAAGTGCCTCTGGTGATATGCAAATGTTGTGAACTTGTTGCGAGCGTCGTCGATTTGATGCACAAGGCTCATTCGAAATGACACAGTAAAATGTTCACCATTGTGATAGTCAATTTTCACAATTAAAATTTGTTGTTCAAGAGTGTAGCGTGCCATGGTTGAAATTTCGCAAGTTTTCACTAAATAAATGCCAAAGGATGACAGCTCAATTCTTGACATTTTATCATTTGACAGCCTATTTGCTTCCTAACCTCAAATTTGCCCACCCTTTACAATGTTGCTGTACCCCTTTTTTTTATTGAAAATGAAACATTATTTATATGATGTTCCACAGGAAAAGAGTCCATATCCTCCCAGGCCAAATTTTACAGGAGTACTAAAAACATACGTTTAGGTAAATTTAAGGTTCAGGTTGATAGCGATGCTGAGACATATACAGAGCATTCGACAATCGATTTAGGTGATGTTTCCACAATACAAATAATTGATTTGAGTAAAAAATTTTTATGAAAAGCACTAATTTTTTTGATTGATTCCTATACAAAGTGTCCACTCAAATAAGTTGTTTGTATTGTGGCAACAGTATTTTAATGTCGATTATTAAATGGAAATTATAAAAAAGAAAACTATGTAGCACAGATTAGGAAAAGTTTAACAATGAACCTCAATATTTCAATACTGGAGATTTCGTACTAGAATTTTAAATTCTATAACTGAGCCAATTTTTTAAAATTTCTGATTATTGAGTTGTATTTTTGTTTACAATAATGTGTAATTTTAGAAAATGCAAAAAATTGATTTTGATATTAGGAAGATAAGGTCCATTTTCCTGTGGAACATCACATTTAGATATTTATACATTCAGTAAAAAGCTACAAATTAAAGTAAAAAATAAAAATTAAAATAAAATAAATGCTAAAAAAATGCTACATAGTTTTGGAAAAATGTCGAAAAAATGCTATATTGCTAAAAGCATTTTTTATGCTAGATGGGTTAAAAACATGGTATCATTAAATATGCGAAATTGGCACCGTTGCCTTCGACAGACAAGCAGGCGGACAGCATTGCGAAAACAATAGGGGTCCTTTTCACCTTGGTGCACGGACTCTAAAAAGGCTGTATTTTGCGAAAGAGTTTTTTTCTCTCGTGGGGTTGACTGCTCCAAGTATTATAACAGTACAAACCAATATAAATATGTAGTTCGAAATATAAATAATACTACATATCAAAATTTATTTTACTATTAATATTAAAATTTTATGGAACTATCGATAGTTTTTGATATGCAGAAACGCCTAGGCGTTTTATTTTCTACAAAAAATTTTTTTTTGAATTTTTAATGAAATATTGCAATATAATCATGTTTTGCTGAAGTGAATTAATTATATACTAGGATCCCGCCTAGTTTTCAAAATTTTTAGGTAAAACAACATATTGTGTATAGCTAGGGAAAAATGCCTTTTGAACCATATCTGTTTCGTCTATATTGGTGGACAATAAGCTACTTAAAACTGTACGACAAAAAATTGTGTGCCCTATTTATATATTAGATTATTGTATCATCCCCTACGAATGTAAATTTTTACTTTAAAGGAATGTTAAATTACAATTTTTTTCATAAAAAGTAAAAAACAATTATATATTTTGTAGAAAAGAAAATGCAGTTAGTGTATTTGGCTAAACTTGAACAGGAAACTCTCATTTAAACAATTTTATTAAAACAATAATTAAACAATCAAAATTTGTTTCTATTTTCAATATGAACGTTGATATTTGAAAATTTTCTCTTGGATACATACTATTCTATAGGGTTCTTCTAAAAAAATTTCATCGTACATTGCTGGCAAAATTAAAAATTTATATGTAATTATAAGAATCTTATTTACAGTTGGGACTATTAATTTATTCCTTAATACACTAAATTGCAATATAAAAGCACTAAAATTCTTTATTTTAATATATGTGTGTTATATACCGATTTTCAAAGCAAATAAAAATAAAATAAACTGCTCTTAAGGAATTTGTGTTTTTCTATAGGTTTGATATTATGTACAACAGCTGACTAAACGATAAACTACTGAATAAACAAAAGCTTAATAGATTTATCGCTTATGCTCGTATTAAATATACGCTGAACAGAAAAACACAAGCACGACTAACGAAGAAGAATATAATATAATGTCACTACTCCATAATAAAATAATTCTGCATAACGTGATAATGCTTGAATACATAGTGACAGAAAATATTGCTATTAAAAGTCTAATGCCACCTACCTAGGTACACGGCACTTTCTAGAAGTCGATCCCGTTTAAATTAGGGATGTAACGATACGCCGTTTTGCCGATCCGATACCGATATTTAAAAATAAATATCGCCGATACCGATTCCGATACCGATACGAATATTGATATTGAGTTCAAGTTTAGATCAACAAAACTCAAGTGCAATTTTTTATTACACAAAATTACATTGTAAGAGAGAATATATAAAATTGATTTTAACCCAGTATAAAAAATTGGAAGTAATTTTTAAGGAGCTACATTTTCTTTGCTTCAAAAAAATCTATATTAAAAATATGCAGATAATTAGTAGAAAAGCAAGAAAAAATTTTTAATTCCTTTGTAATTTTAAAAAATACTCGCCATGCTTTTTAAAAAATCGACTTTTTAAAGAACATTTATCAACTAATATTCTTCTAAATAACTTAATAGCTTAATTATTAAAAGTCTTCTAAAAGTTTATATTTATTCACTTAAATTTACATGAAAATAAAGTTATGATTTCGCATAAAAAATTGTGAAAATGGGTAATTTTTTATCCTTTTTCCTTGAGGAAAAACCATTATAGAACACCGAAAAACAAATTTGTCCTAGCATCGCTTCCAATTCGGCGATTGGTAATCGAAAAACAGAAATTCTTGCAATTGCAAGGATATGTAAAGCTAATTAGAAATTATCCAAATTTGCAATACTTCTTTGGAGTGTCTTTTTTTGCTGGAATAAGATTTAAAAAACAACGACTTGAATTTGAATTCATGGTAAAATTAACAAAAATGAATAATTTTTTTTACAAAATAACAGCATAAAATATTATTAATTTTTAAAATTGATATTAATAAGATTCAAAAAATAACGAAGTGAATTTAATTCATGGCAAAATTTAACGAAAATTAATTATTTGTTAAAAAAAAACTCTGAAAAAAAATTTAAAAGTATCGTCGTATCGACAGTAAAATATCGCCGATACCGATGTATCGGAAAATCTGAAGTATCGCCGATATATCGGTATCGGTATCGGTTTTCGTTACATCCGTAGTTTAAATGTACTTTTTTGGCAATTAAAATGGAAATATACATCGCAAATAGAGGCAGACATATTACGCGATAAATAAAAATTCACTCCAATTTAAAAATTACTACAATTAAGAAAATGAAATTAAACCCAAAATTAGGGACGCCAGTCTCGAAATCCCGAAATCCCGAATACCGAAAACCCGGCATTATTCTAAAAAACTGAATACCGGATCTCGGAATGTTTACGTAATCATCAAATAGTGACTTCGCTGAGTAAACGTTTTCACCCTAGTCAAAAATCTAAGCTCTGCCAAGCCACTATTCGACATACACAGAGAAGAAAACAATTAATCCCGTCCAAAGCCAAGCATGCAGTCAATCTGCACTCTGCAGTACCATTTGTATCACCTTTACATTTTTATGGTTATTATTGCTTTTTCAGCGTGGCAACTATTTCATTCGACGGTATTGCATAACTCCTATATATTCTGGTTCCTTATGGGTACGGGAGTCAATTTAACAATGCCGGATTGGTCTTTCATTTGTCCAAATATAAAATGTTGGGCACCAAGACACCAATACATATTTTGTAGTTCCTAATACGAAGAAATCAGCAAAATCGCATAAACAGCTTAAGCATTCGCAAATGACTACTACTCTCGTCCTTCTATTTTTCGATGAAATGCAAATAAGCCAACAATCTCGACAAAATTTAAATTTCTCAAAGCTACATAATTGAAATTTTTAAAGCTGTAAATAAGCTGGGAATAAATCAATGGAATAGAAAAATGGTTAAGAAATTGGGGAAAAAATACATTAGAGTAAATTTAAAATCGCAAAACAAAAGTTTTTTATATGTGGAAAAATTTTGAAATTTTCGATGGTAAAACAGACTTTTTTGGTTTTTTGTAAATATGCATATTGAAACTTAAAAAAGCCAAAATATGCAGGAAAACAGCCAAATATGCCACAAAAAATAGAAAAATGCCCTAAATATGCGGCTAAGCATAAAATATGGAAAAATATGCTGTAAAGGGTAATATATGCAAAAATATGCTGTAACAAATCGATGCCAAAATTTTTAACAAGTTCTGAAACTTATAAATATTTTATTTGTACATCTCAGAGGGAAAAGAATGCACTTGCATATTTGCGGTTTCCCTGTTGATAATAGTAAAAATGTGTAAATTTTTTTTATTATATACAACTATTTTTACGTTTGTAAATAAAAATGAGTTGCCGTGTTAAGAATTACTTCAAATATTTGAAATTTAATCATAGCAGCCATGAATCAAATGCTTTTTACAGGTTATAAGAAGAAGTCGTAAGTGAAAAAACTATTAGAATGGAACTGCGCACGTAAACTGCAAATTGTGCAAAAATAAAAATGTGCTAAAAATTTCAGGGGGTTCTCAATAGTCTTTTGACACATATTAATGTAAGTATACTTTGTCCGATAAATATATGATATAAAATGTTTTAAATATTTTTATAGACCCACGATATTCAGCTACAAAAACGAGATAAGAAGGATGTACCCAACCAAAGATATTAAAAATTACTAACTTTCTTGGCCCACAAAAAGACGGTTTGCTTCGTGCTGTAACTGCTCGATTCACAGAAAAAAATAGACAAGAATTACGAACACCATGAAAAAGTATGAATTTCAATAACATTTGTGCTTAACTTAATACAGTATTTCTTTCCCATGCCAGTTATTTCTTTTCTTTTCATACATATGTAGGTACCTAAAACAATTTTTTCTCATAAAAAAAATACTGGGACATGGCTCGGCTGTAGACACCATGCTTTACGTCCGAGAAGGCCGGGCTCGTATCCTAGGCATGTCAACATTATTTTTATAATTTTTATATATATATTTTTCTTTTGATATAATTTTGTTATCAATATAGCGGAATTCTTTATCACAGGAAATTTAAAAAAAAAATTATTGAATACCGGGATTTTTGTTATCAAAAACGAAAGTAATTTTTTTTTTCTGTGTTAACAGCGTAAGATGGTTTGCCTCTTTCTTTATTTACTACTTCAACTGAACTACGAAAATGTTTAAAGGCTCAAAAAAATGTTTATGAACATTTTTCACAAATGCAAAAATGTAGTAAGAAAAGATATCTCCAAAATTTTAGCTATTGGTAACAAATTTAGTATAACATTTGATGAATGGACGTATTTCCTCATAAAACAAGCGATTTATAAATACAATTTGGAGGACCTCTGAAAAATTATTCAACACTGGGTTAAAATGACTTCCTAAGTCTGCGACCTCCAAAGTTTGCATCAAACTTGTAGAAAACCGATTAAAAGACTTTAATTTATCATTGTCAGTAGCTTCGCTGATTTTCTGTCAAGTCGGCCTGTTGCAGGAAACAAGAATTTTATTTTTTTCATATGTAAACAGAGAACCTCTGCTGGTAATCGACATAACCTGCGAAGAAAACCTTTGAGCTTATGCAGAAAATCACAATTCAGCATATCTTCGAAATATCTAGAGGAGAAACTCCTTTAGAATAAGCCGAAAATTATTACCCAGGGACGTTTGGTTTGAAATTTCATTAATATACAATTGGCGCGTGGGGAAAGGGGGATAAGTCAACTTTTTCTGACTAATTAAAATAGGAATGATAGAAGATTTTGGAAGTGAAATCAAACTTTACTTTTGCATTTCCCAAAACTTTGTGCTTCCTAACATATCCCCTTTTCCCGCGCGCCCACGATATATGGGGTGATTTTTCAAAAGGAAACTTTCCCTAAGAATTGGTGCAGTATTTCATAAGAACACTGCACAGAAAAAACTATAATTCGTATTCTATTACTAAATTCATAAATTCAAATATTTATTTTACGGAAATGGGACCTATCACAAAATTCGTAAAATTAAACACTAAAATTCGTAAATATTTAATAAGAAAAAAATCGCATGTTTTATCTATAAAAATTTTCTATTAGAATATTTATAAACCAAAGAAAAAAATAATAAAATTTAAAAACAAATTCAAACACATGTGTGTTGAAATAAAAACCTATGATAATTTTTTCTGTGTGGGCTATTTTCAATTATTTTGGGGTATTATTTTATCTTAAAATATGAGCTTACAATGCAAAATCATTCCAAACTTAAGACAATTTTCGATTTACATTTTGGTGCATTATGATGTTATTATGCCATTTAGTAATTTTTGAGAGTACCTACCAACTTATTTTTTAAAGAAAAAATTTCACAAACTAAAGTATGTATGTACACTAGGATGAAGCGTCAGATTTTTTTGCGAATTTCAATTTCGAATAGCAAAAAAGGTTGCATTTTATTTTTAGATACATGGGAAAAATAATGAAAAAAATATTGGGAGCTCTACCGCAGCATCAAGATTTTGAATATGAGATCAAATCGATCAATTTGTGAAACATCATATCATGCAACATTATATATTCTTTATAGCTGTTATAACTCATTACAATAAAAACTATCCACTATTTTATACATACAAGGTCAGATTTCAGACAAACTTAAGACGAAATGAAGCAAATTTTCGAACTTCTAAGTCTTTGTCATATCTTGCAAAAAAAAAACATTTTGTAAAATAGTTTGAGGTCGCTGAACACGAAAGTGATATTCATTTATTTTTCTTAATGCATTTTTCAAAAACAATTTTTTTTTGTTTTTTTAGTTCTTTCGTTTATTTTCAAAAATTCCGAGAACGGCTCATCTAAACAAAACTAATTGCACACTCTTGTATATATATATATATATATATATATATATATATATATATATATATATATATATATATATATATCTATATATATATATATATATATATATATATATATATATATATATATATATATATATATATATATATATATATATATATATATATATATATATATATATATATATATATATATATATATATATATATATATATATATATATATATATATATATATATATATATATATATATATATATATATATATATATATATATATATATATATATATATATATATATATATATATATATATATATATATATATATATATATATATATATATATATATATATATATATATATATATATATATATATATATATATATATATATATATATATATATATATATATATATATATATATATATATATATATATATATATATATATATATATATATATATATATATATATATATATATATATATATATATATATATATATATATATATATATATATATATATATATATATATATATATATATATATATAGATATATATATATATATATATATATATATATATATATATATATATATATATATATATATATATATATATATATATATATATATATATATATATATATATATATATATATATATATATATATATATATATATATATATATATATATATATATATATATATATATATATATATATATATATATATATATATATATATATATATATATATATATATATATATATATATATATATATATATATATCTATTATTTTATTCAATACACTGATTGGCATTAAAAGTTTAAAAAATTATATTTTTAGAACTTCTCCCAAAATTTATCATTTTAAATTACTCCATTAAGATGAAAAAATATACTAAGTATATTTTTTCGGGCTGTGTTTCAAAGATAATTTTGTGACGATCACATGATGGATGCAATCGCTAAATTCTGATAAAAAATAAAAAAGTTATTAGCCCTTAAGCGAAAACAGCTATATTATTTTTTAGTTATTTTTCATACAAAATTAATTTAAATCAGTTTGTATTAAACAAATTTTTTTCATTGAAAGTAATTTTGTATATGAAATAAAATCAGCTTTTTTCGCTTAATGGCTTACAACTTTCATATATTTTATCAGATCTCTTTGATCTTAAACTTTTTTCATTCGGCACAAAAATGTTTTTTGCGTGTAGCATTAAAAAAATTATTAAGATTTTTTTCTATATTATTGAAGCAAATTAAAATAAAATGCATATAATTTCTCTAGCTTCCAGCCGTGGTAGAGGGATAAAAGATATGTCACAAAAACTTAAAAAAAATATTTTTCGTATATAGTTTAGCTAGGTGCAACATTCCGGAGGTATTCGAAATTTATTGGGTGAATTTTTTTTCCTTCATACACCAACGCTCCACTCTAATGTACACTATGGTGGGTCGATTTGTATGGATGAAAATATAAATAAATAATGAATCGTAACGGAGGGAATGACTCTACGAGGAATTCTAAGCCGTTTTACAATAGAAACCGTAGGTCTAAAATGAATTTTGAGCTTGCGAAAATTCAAAAATAAGTTAGATTTAAGTTAAATGTTTCGTATAAAGCCAACTAGTAATTTGGCTCAAACAACCCCGAATCATATAAAACTTGGTATGAGAGCGCAGCCTTGTACAATTAACATTTGACCAACAAATTAGAGGAAGTGCTGCACAAACTATGACGCGTTTAATATAGGAAAAATTTAATAAATTGTTTGCAACTGCCTCAAACTGTTAACGTAGTTTGAGACAATTTCAAGCATTTTTTTTAATTTTTCCTATATTAAACGCGTCACAATATAATAACCACTGGGGTAAGTCCAAAAATTTTTTGTTCATATATTAGTTGTATATGACTGAACTGCCATCTTAATTTTATTCGATTTGGAGGTGGTCGGGTAAAGTTATTTGGAGTTCTTCGGATAATCATTTCACCCCGTACGACTTTTTATCAAAAAATGAACCAACCGTAATATGCATGTATACACAGAATTTTTGTGAAAAAACAAATTCCAATCAAATATTCACCGAATCAAATAAAATAATTGTTTAAAAATGTTTCTTCAAAATCAGTAAAAGAACTTATACATTCAAATAAATTATTTTACTTAAAACAAGCCAGTGAAATATTTTTGTAATATCAAACATCTCATTTAATGAAAATTAAACGGTTTTAGCTTGTTTTTAGTGTAAATTAGAGTTTAAATCGAAACATTTCGACAAATTATAGTATATATTAAATTTGTAAGTTAATTTTAAGCAAATTTTTGTCTGAAATGACATTAGCAATATTTTTCTGTATATGAGAAGTGTTACTACACCATTGTAATACCTAAATAATGTCTAATGAGCATCTAAAAAAATCTATTGCATGGGTGAGTTTTTTCTTTTAGTTTGCAAGTGTTTCAAATTACTAAAAGAATTTTGCCTGTAAAACTATTCACTAAAACTATTCACATATTTTCTCTCAATTTGAAACCCGTTGAAACAAATGCTTCTTAATAATATTTTTCAAGGATTTTTAGCGTTTCAAGGAAATCCTTTTATTTTATCAAATATTAATATTTTTATTGCTTTTTAATTTTCCAAAAGAAAAGTAACAGTCCTTAAGGTGTATTATTTATTATCTTTGCAGGTAAAGGGTACTTCGTAGTGTGTGTGTGTTTTTTAAATATTTCACAATTAGCAAAGTAGAAATGCTTCGATCATAGTTGGTGCATATCTTCAAGGACAAATACTTTTATGGCACCACAAGGAACTTGTCATTTAGTAAAATAACCAAAAGAAACTAAGAAATTATATATGTGTAACCCTTGCAAAAAGGTTAAAGCCAATATAGACAAGTGAAAGACAGAAAAATTATTTAAAACAACAACTATTTTTTTAACAAAAAATGTGTTTCAAAAATAATACAAATAAAAATATGCATAATGACCTTGAATTCTTAAAATACAATATACATACATATGTATGTATTAAAAATAAGATAATATTTGGTTAATGATATACAGATTTTTATAATTAGAAACTATAAAAGATATTTATTATTTAATGGACAATGCACACCAGGGTGGAGCGTTAGAATTTCTTTGCGAATTTCAATTTCGTATAGCAAAAAAACGGGTCATTTTATTTTCAGATACATGGGAAAAATAATGAAAAAAATATTGGGGCCTTATTTTAGCCCTCTACCGCAGCATCAAGATTTTGAAAATGAGATCAAATTGATGAATTTGTAAAACATCATATGGTGCAACATGAACTATTTTTTATAGTTGTTGTAACTTATTACGCTCAAAATATTCAATATATTTATACCCAGCGGGAAAAGTAATCATTAATTACATATGTAATGAAAAATATAACGTATTATTTTAAAAAGCGGAACAATGCATTCACTTGGAAGCGAGAAGGTAATTTGGTCACACACAAAAATTGCATATTCAATACCACGTACCTTACCACATCTTACGAAGAAGGAATGTATTGTTCCTGTTCATAACAACTGTTCGTGTTTTCCTCGTTTGTACTTACATACATATTTGTATACAGGGATGATAATTGAAAAAATGCATTTCGTACCAATGAGCTTCTAAAATAGTACTTTTTCGGCTCTTATAGTACTAAAATCTTTTAGAATTGCTGTAACCAAGTAAACCACACGATTTCGATTGATTTTATGTGCTCATTGTGTCAAAGATCAAATATTTTTGATAAATTCTTTTTCAAATAATGGTGCCAAAATCAAACAATTTAAATTTGAATTTATCTCAATGAAAGAAACTTCACTTCTTCTATATAACAGTGAACCTACTTACTAATTTCTTTATTCTTATAAACTTGAAGTTTGTTAAAAAATTTTAAATTCTCTTACAATGGATAAACAAGCCATAACACAAAATATTTTTCTATTAAAATTTGAAATCCGACATTTCTGCAGCTTTCTTGAATAAATGCGTAAGTCGACTT
>CATQFL010000025.1:0-18999 GCA_956483635.1 Panzeria rudis | reverse complement strand
CTTAAAATCTCATTTTTAGGAGAGAGATTTTGGTTAGCGGTAAATATCGATTGTTGCTATTGTTTTTTTACTTCATTTAAAGTTTATCCTTTTCAAATACAAGTTCGTTTAGTTTTAATTATCAGTTCAAGAGATCAAAATGGAAAGTTCGCGTTCTAAAGTGCCTATGGATATTAAAAAATTAATTTATCAGTTAAAAAATGATGGAAAAAGATATGAAGAGATATCTAAGATAGTAAAACGTCCACGATCTACAATCCAATCTGTGATCAAAACATTTAAAAGAACAAAAACATTTGAAATCAGTCCAGGAAGAGGTCGAAAAAAGTTGTTGACGGAACGGGATCAGGGCATTATTGAAAGAATGGTAAAGATTGATCCTAAGATTGGGGCTCCAAAATTAGCTGCAGACCTTGCACAAAACGGTGGACCTACATTAAACCCCCAAACAATACGAAACTATTTAAAATCAAAGGGTTACAAGGGTTGCATTTCACGAAAAAAAAACCGTACATAACCAAACAAAATGCTTTAAAGCGACTAGAGTATGCCAAAACATACGTTTCTAAGCCAGAATCGTTTTGGCATAGTGTAATTTTCATGGACGAGAGTAAATTCAATCTATTTGGTTCGGATGGTCGGAGATACGTGTGGAGGAAGCCCAACATGGCGATGTGCAAGAAGAACCTAACTCCAACTGTTAAACATGGAGGTGGCAATGTTTTGGTTTGGGGAGCAATGGGGTATTCTGGTGTAGGAAACATAACTTTTGTTGAAAGTACGATGGACAAATTCCAGTATCTATCGATTTTAAAAGAAAATCTGAAGCCTAAGCACAAAAGTTGGGCCTTAATGATGGTTATATGGTGGTACATGATAACGATCCCAAGCACAGCTCCTACATCGTGAAGCAATTCTTAATACATAACTGCAAGTCCGTGTTGCCGCATCCACCACAGTCTCCGGACCTTAATCCCATCGAACATTTATGAGACATTTTGGAAAAAAAGATTAGGAATCATTCGATTTCAAGAAAGGAGCAACTTGTTAAAGTAATTCGCGATGAATGGCAACTAATTTCTCCAGATATAACAAAAAAGTTGGTATTATCGATGAAATCCCGCTTACAGGCAGTTATAGAGGCCAAAGGATACCATACAAGGTATTAAGTGAACTCCAAAATTTTTATAGAACAAGGATTCTATGGGTGTACGTACAATTTTTTTACCTTATTTTGGCCACTCATTTAATGTTTTCATTGAAATCACGCTATGAATTAAATTTTTTGTTTTCGTTTTTATGTGCTTATATTTAATGCTTTCAATAAATTTAAATTTAAAAAAAATCCTGTGTTCATTTCTATTTAAAAAAAAATTTACGCCATATTTTGTTTCAACTGGGCAGCTGTACGTACAATTAATTGACCAAGTGTATATTTTGAAGAAGAATGGAATATAGAATATATTAAGGCTACGGTAAAAGATTCAATATATTGGATAACTGCATTCATAGCAAAACACAAAAATATATCGTTTATAATCGTAGCGGTATATACATAGATCCCCGAGTAGTTCTAAGGCAGAATTCTGTGAAGTTCTACAAGAGTTCTTGGAAGAGTTGTGTGAGAGAATCTGTGATATTTTAATTGCGGGCAATTTCAACATAGATTGGAAAAATTATTTTTATAAAAATAAAATTTAAAGCATTTTAAATGATAACGGACTAAAACAAATAATGAATGAATTTACTCGAATAACTCAAAACTCAAAGACAATAATAGACTATATAATAACGAATAATTCAAAGATCTCTGCTAAAACTAACCCAAATAGTAAAATATCTGATCATGAATCAATAGACATTTTTATTGAATGCGAAGATAGAGCTTCAGAAAGACAAACTAAGCAAATAGAATTGTTTAAGTATAAAAAAATCAGTTTTAAGAATGAATTAAGTGCAAGATTGAAATTAAATGAAATGTTTAGTGCCGACGAATTAACTGAGAATTTCGATAAATGTATTGAAGATACAATAAAAAAGTTTTTAATAAAGAAGAAGTTGAACACAAACATGAACAATAAATGGTTTAATAATGAACTCAGAAGGTTGCAATCGGAAAAAGTGAACTCGTATCGAAGACCAATCATTACAAACACAAATACTGCATGGACAAATTGCAAGGAGATAAGAAATAGATATCAAGTCAAAATCAAAAATGAAAAAAACAATTATATAAACAACAGAATATCGGTATCAAATAATCAGAAAGAAATGTGGAGTGTGATGAAAGAACTGGTATTAAGGAAACCCAGAAATGTGATAGAAACTGTGATATTTAACCAAATAGAATACAAACCAAACGGTGAAATAGCTGAAAATTTTAACAAATGCTTCATAGATAGCATCAAAGAAATAAAAAGTTCGATAGAATATGTGCAATATGAAAACAAAGTACCTGTAATATATTATAAATTTAAGTTTCGTGCAAAAACTATGTTAGAATCAAAAGATATAGCTAAAAATATAAAAAAGAAACCAGACTATAAAAAATATCAAAAGACATAACTTTAGATAACTGGGACAAAACTGGAAATATTTTACTTAATATAATACATAAATCTTTTGAAACTGGGACTTTCCTTCAAAACTGGAAAGAATTAATGATTACACCGGTAGAAAAAAGTAGAAATACAAATAAGTGTGAAGAATATCGTCCAATAAACAATGTAAGAACGTATAAAAAATAATAGAAAAAATAGTTAAAAACCAATTAGAGAACTATATGGAAAAACACGCATTAATATCTAAATATCAATGAGGTTTCAGAAAAAAACACTCTTGCGAAACGGTTATAGGCAGATGGAAATTCATTAAGAAAAACAATAAAATTTTGCTACATTTCTTCATTTTAAGAGAGCTTTCAAGACTATAGATAGAAGCATCTTGATAAAAAACTATATTATTATGGTATACAAGATAAAGAATTAAAATGGTTTCAATCATATTTAACAAATCGAGTACAAAGTACAAAAGTAAACAATATCGAATCAAACCCTGCGTAGAATGACTTTGGAGTTCCACAAGGCTCAATATTAGGAACACTCCTATTTATTATATATATAAATGACATTGAAAAGGTGTTGGAAAAGTGTGAATTGTTCTATATGCAGATGATACGTTAATTTTTACGGAAGCAGAAACAGAAGAGGAATGCTACGAAAATATAAAAACAGACATGAATAATATAAATAACAGACTAAAAATGAACAAATTAAAGTTAAATGAAACCAAAACGAAATTAATGGAAATGAACATGAACACTTTAATAACATTTCAAGTAAATAATGTTGTAATAGAAAAAGTAAATAACTTAAAACATCTGGGTTTGGTAATAGATAAAGAATTATAGTTTAAAGAACATGTTGAGTATATATGTAAATAAATAGGGAAAAAATTGGTTTTTTTTGAATATGGATCAACGATTACGTACACATGCTGCACGGATCAACAACTAGCACGATTGCAAAAGCTACAGAATAAAGCAATGCGCTCAATTTTAAAATGTAATCGGTTCATGTCAATAAAGTATATGTTGGATACACTAAAATGGTTATATATAAGACAACGGCTGGAATTAAATACCATAATTTTCATCCAAAAAATGAAGACGGCAGATTCACCAGCCTATTTAATTGAACAACTAAGATACGTGGGGAGGTTCAACCGTATAATCTGAGGAATGCAAGTGATTTCAGGCTACAAAATGCTAATACAAGTGCGATGCAAAGGTCACTATTTTATAAAGGACTGATGCTTTACAACACGATGTCAAATAACATCAAAACTGAACAAAACATAAATGTATTTCAACAAAATATTGTGAATTTCATTCGAAATATTGAGAATAGTCAGAGCTTGTAATATTTAAAATGAGGTTATTAACAATGCTCTAATTGCAATTCTGAAAAGTATTAAAAATACTACTTATCTATTAAAATAAAAAATAAATAAAATAAATAAGAAACAAATATACATCGTTTTATTAAAAATGCAGAAGAGCATTTTTGTTTGGATTGTGAGTTAGGATAGCTACGTGTTCTCATAAGGTTAACATAATAAAGCAATATTGCCATGTTTTTTTGCCGATGTTTTTACTGTCTTGCTGAGATATTTATCGCTAGTCGTGACGGGCGGTAAAAACAATCAAATTAGACAGAAATCAATTCATACATTCTAAATTTGACAGCTTTTGTTTTAACATAATTGCTCAACTTTGTGTTTGAACGTCATTTTCTAAACACGTGTTTGAACACTAACATCTACTGTCCAAACTATTTTTATACCCTTCACCAAAAATGGTAAGTGTATAAGTATATAGGTTTGTCATTCCGTTTGTAATTTCTACAGTAATCACTTGCGACCCCATAAAATATATATATATATATGTAATCCTTATAAAAATCTAAGTCGATTTAGCAGTGACCGTCTGTCCGTCTGTCCGTTTTTCTGACCGATGTTGAAAGGTATAGATCAGACGTCCTAGAAGACTTATAGACCTAAATGTTGAAGTCGCGTGACTGGCTTTTCCAGAAGATTTTTGCATGTGAAATTCAGGAAAATCGGTTCATATATAACATAGATAAAAAGCTACTTTGTTCCGATTTTTATGTGTTTGTGAATTTCTATGACCCTATACATCTGGCAGTACTCTACACGCAATTAATTTGTCAAATTGAGCTCTAAGAAGCTTATTGTAAAGAATCATCGAAATCGGTCCATAAATGGCTGAGATATGGTCAAAAAAAAAAAAAAAAAAAAAAAAAATATATATATATATATATATATATATATATATATATATATATATATATATATATATATATATATATATATATATATATATATATATATATATATATATATATATATATATATATATATATATATATATATATATATATATATATATATATATATATATATATATATATATATATATATATATATATATATATATATATATATATATATATATATATATATATATATATATATATATATATATATATATATGTATATATATATATATATATATATATATATATATATATATATATATATATATATATATATATATATATATATATATATATATATATTATATATATATATATATATATATATATATATATATATATATATATATATATATATATATATATATATATATATATATATATATATATATATATATATATATATATATATATATATATATATTATATATATATATATATATATATATATATATATATATATATATATATATATATATATATATATATATATATATATATATATATATATATATATATATATATATATATATATATATATATATATATATATATATATACATATATATATATATATATATATATATATATATATATATATACATATATATATATATATATATACATATATATATATATATATATATATATATATATATATATATATATATATATATATATATATATATATATATATATATATATATATATATATATATATATATATAATGGGTGATTTTATAAGAACTATCGGAAAGTAAAAAAAAAACACATAAAATTCAGAAAAATGCATGAAATATTTATTTGGATCGATAGTTGGGTCGATATAATTTAATGTTTGAAGATTATTTCATGCAAATGTTGGCCGCGGCTGCGCCTCAAATGGTCCCAATTTTGGCATACTCTTTCCAACATTTCGGCCGGTATCTCACGAATAATGTTGGCAATGTTGGCTTCCAGTGCGTCAATCGAAGCGGGCTTGTCGCTATAGACATTAGCCTTAACATAGCCCCACAAAAAATAGTCTAGAGGCGTTAAATCGCATGATCTGGGCGGCCAATTGACTGGTCCCAAGCGTGGGTCCCAAGCGTGAAATAAACTGTTCACCGAACTCGCCTCTCAATTGGTCCATTGTTTCGCGTGCTGTGTGGCATGTGGCACCGTCTTGTTGAAACCACATGTCATGCAAGTCAAGCTCTTCCATTTTGGGCAGAAAAAAGTTTGTTATCATCGCACGGTAGCGCTCACCATTCACAGTAACGTTGTGATTCGCATCATCACCAACACTGGCCGATACGGCTGCGATATTTTCTTCAGTTCGCACTCTACGTAAACGTGTTGGTGGTTTAATGTCCAACAATGTAAATTTGGTGCGAAATTTTTTTACAATAGCCCGAATAGAAGCCTCAGTAGGTCGATTAAACTGACCATAAAATGGAAGAAGCGCGCGATGAACTTTCTTAACAGAGCACGCATTTTGGTAATAAAATTCAATAATTTGCAAGCGTTGTTCGTTTGTAAGACGATTCATGATTAAATTATAGACCAAACTGAAGATGTTTGGCAGTGACACAAGATACAAAACGTGCGTGAGCTGTCAAAACTAGTGTTGCCAAAAAGATAATAGCAAAAAAATCACTCGTATATATATATATATATATATATATATATATATATATATATATATATATATATATATATATATATATATATATATATATATATATATATATATATATATATATATATATATATATATATATATATATATATATATATATATATATATATATATATATATATATATATATATATATATATATATATATATATATATATATATATATATATATATATATATATATATATATATATATATATATATATATATATATATATATATATATATATATATATTGACCATATCTCAGCCATGTATGGACCGATTTCGATGATTCTTTACAATAAGCTTCTTAGAGCTCAATTTGACAAATTAATTGCGTGTAGAGTACTGCCAGATGTATAGGGTCATAGAAATTCACAAACACATAAAAATCGGAACAAAGTAGCTTTTTATCTATGTTATATATGAACCGATTTTCCTGAATTTCACATGCAAAAATCTTCTGGAAAAGCCAGTCACGCGACTTCAACATTTAGGTCCATAAGTCTTCTAGGACGTCTGATCTATACCTTTCAACATCGGTCAGAAAAACGGACAGACGGACAGACGGTCACTGCTAAATCGACTTAGATTTTTATAAGGATTACGAATATATATATTTTATGGGGTCGCAAGTGATTACTGTAGAAATTACAAACGGAATGACAAACCTATATACTTATACACTTACCATTTTTGGTGAAGGGTATAAAAATAGTTTATGCACAACAGTGGCGAATAATATGGGGATGCCAGATGTGGAAAAAAATTATAAAGCCCAAGGAAAAACAAACAGCGCAAAAAACTAAGGCAGAATTGAATGAAAAGGTAGATCCAGTAAATTTTATAATCACGAATGTTAAAAACAAGGGAAATGGTACTGTAATTATACAAAGTGAAAATGTTGAAGAGCGAGATAAAATTAAGGAGGCGAACCAACATGAAATAAGTGAAAAGTATGAAGTGAAGGTACCAAAACAGGTGAATATGCACATAATAATTACTGATATGAATTTTAAAATGTCTGAAAAAGATTTGATGGAGAAATCAAGAAGGCAGAATGAAATAATGAAAAATAGTGCAATGGAAATTGTTAAAAGCTTTGAAACAAAAAGATACAATAAAACCGTGTACAACGTAAAATTAAAGATTGATAATGAATCATATGCTGAAGTTATGTCGGAACAAAAGTTAACAAGCTTAATTCAATGTTATAAATGTCAAGGTTTCAATCACGTCATCAGACTGCCGAAATGTGGAAGTATGTTTCAAATGCCATGAGAACCACAAAACCAAGGACTGTAAAAAAGAGATAAGCAATAAATGTATAAATTGTATGAAAGAAAATAAAAGGCTTTATTTAGGGCTTGATGAAAATCACGCTACGAACAGTAAGGATTGTCCAGTATACAAAAATAAACTGAATTAAAAAAAGCACAGAATTGGTTAAGTTATAGATATATAACAACCAAAGAAAATACGTGGAATATATACCAATATTCAAGGCTTAATAAATAATTTCACACAGTTAGAAGTAATAGCTGAATCATTTAAACCGGATTTTATTATACTATCAGAAACACATTTGACTAATCAAGTAGATGAAACAGAAATATATATAAAACAGTATAAGCACTACGCAACTTTATCGAACTCGGCAAAAACAGGTGGAGTTAATATACACTAGATCAATTAATTGTACGTACAGCAGAAGATTCCGCAACGAAAACTATTACAGCTTTTGTTTAACTAAAGACAAACATAATATTAATTTGTTGTTTTCATTTTTATAATATTCAAAATTAATAAGAAAAAGATTAGTTCGATAAAGCTAAGAATTAAAGAGAAGCAACATTAAAATATAGCAAAAACAATAAGTACAGGATCAAAATATTGTACATACAGAAATATTAAGTCTTTTTTTTTTTTTTTTTATTATATATTCCAATATGTACATAATATTAATAATTACAAGTTGATGCTTCAGCGCCTAATTGGCATTTTTGAAGCAAGTTGGCAAAAATAAAGTTCGTACAAATATATGATCATCTATTAATCTGATTAACTAAATTTAGAAAGGTGATAAATTATATAAATGAATACAAATACTGAATATAAAAGTAGAATTGTTTTATGTAAGAAATAGTTCAGTTTGTTGTAATAAATAATTCTTTAAATTTTCCTTAAACGTGGAAATTCTCGTTATATTTTTCAAATATATCGGCAATTTATTGAACTCATGGCTACCCACATATTCTATTCGCTGCTTAGTTGTTTCAAGTCTACATCGGGATACTGATAGATTGTTATTGTTTCTTGTGTTAATTGCGTGTCGGTTTCTCGAAAAAAATATTGTGTGATGCCCCATATTGTTTATGCACTTGAAAACGTATATTAATAGGTGCATTTTGTAAATGCCATGAATTGGTAAAATATTTTTACATATATCTTTATAGAGAGATATTGTTGTATATGTGACGGGAAGGTTAAATACTACTTTTAAAGCTTTATTTTGCATACGTTGTAATGATTTCAATTCCATAGTGTTTTTATATCCATATATAATGGACAAATAATTGAAATGGCTTTGAATTAACGAATTATAAATTAATAATTTGGTACTTTGATTAAATTTATTTTTGAGCTTGTATAGAAAACCCATTGCTTGAGCCACTTTGTTTTTTATACATTGAATATGTTGATTCCATACAAGGTTGTTCTGCAGCTGTAAGCCTAAGTATTTTATTGAACTGCTTTCTAAAATTTCTTTGCCATCTACAAGCACGCTAAAATTGTTATCACGTTGACAATTTGGTTTAAATCTTAATAGGCGGGTTTTATTTGCATTTAAAAAAAGTTTGTTAATCCTCATGAATTCCGATACAAGGGCTGCATCACGCTCTATATACGCTTTAGCAACAGTTTCATGTTTATATGGGTACAATAAACAAATGTCATCCGCATAAATAAAAAGTTTCCCAGTAAGCTCAAGGTTTTTAATATCATTAATATATATGGAAAATAATAACGGTCCCAGAACACTGCCTTGTGGTACGCCATGTTGCACACTACCAAGTGAACTCTTATAGCTGTTAACTTGAACAAATTGTCTGCGATTTTTCAAAATAGTTTTTTAGCAAGGTTACCTCTTTTCCACATATGCCATAATATCTTAACTTTTTAATCAATATTTCGTGGTCTATAATATCAAAAGCTTTCGTTAAATCGAAAAATATGCCAACAACGCCAGAATAACCCTCATCTAATCCTTTGCAAATATAATTGATGACATTTAGTACCGCTTCTTCAGTGCCACAGCCTTTTCTAAATCCATACTGGAAATCGTTTAACAAATTATTACATTTCATATAGTTTGAAATTTGATTATACAGGATTCTTTCAAACACATTGTCAATAACGGACAAAACAGATATTGGTCTATACATATCTGCTGTGCAGGGGTTCTTTCCCTTTGGAATCGGCACCACCTTATGGATCTTTAAAATGTCTGGATAAATGCTCTTATTAATGATATTATTAAAAATATTTACTAAATAAGGTGTAAAATTATCTCTGTTGTTTAAAAGTATTTTTGGCAAAAAATTATCATGGCCAGCACTCTTACATGGTGCTAGGTTCGCTATGACATTGTGAACTTCATCCGGTGTTGTGTATCGAAAACTACATCTCTCATTAACTTGAATTAATGTTCTTAAAGAATTACAGGAATCATCAGGCAGCTGTATAATTTCTGCTTTTAGGTCCTTTACCGACTTTAGAAAGTATTTGTTAAATTCTTCAGCTTTTTGAACATCACTTTCAATTATTTCACCATTATCATCTTTTAAAATAATCTCCTTGGAATAATTCCTTCCTAGAGTTTCATTTACAAATTTCCAACATTTCTTCGGATCGTGTTGGAATTTATTCAAGTTGTCGGTATAAAAGTTATTCATAGACTCTCTATTTGCCTTTTTAATTACATTGCTAATTCTTTTCAAATTTTCTTCAATATTAGGACTGTCGCGGTTTCTTCTTCGTTTTTTTAAAAGATTTTTTTTATAATCCATTAATTTCTGTAGGTTTAAATTTATCCATGGAGTAATTTCTTGTCTTATAATTCTCTTTTGTCTTTTTTCGAATGTGGAATTTTCTAAAGCAGAATTCACACATGATATCAAGTCATTTATATCTGGTGAGGGGTCACCTGTTACACATATTTGTGGCAAAGTATTACTTATCATTTCATTTAAGCGGTTATAATCACGACAAATTCGAATATCCTCAATGTAGCTACGATCATGTATTTTACTTCTAATCCTATAAAAAATAATATTGTGATCTGATAAATCACATTCCAGTGACTCCACCAAACAATCTTGAATATTGCTGTATATGTGGTCAATGGATGTTTCACTGTCAGGGCGCGTTATCATTGAATGACAGGTTTTGAAGTTAAAATTTGCGATCATATTAATGAGATCTTCAGATGAAAGAGTGTTCAAAATATCTATATTGGCATCACCAGCAAATATACATGGATTCCGACCGTAAGACTGTAGTAAATTTTCTAAATATAATAAATATATTTCTTTTCTGCACTTTTGTGATCTGTAAAATGATATCAATTTAAGGGATTTTCCGTTTATTTTCCAACTATTTATAGTTATAACAATATAGTCAAAAAAATTTTTGCTCTCAATGATTTCAAGTGTATACTCTAGATTATCTCGGATATATATCGAAGTTCCACCGTAACCGCCTGGTCTGCAACAATGTACGCTTTTATATCCAGCAATATTATAAAGTTGCACTAGATCTGGGCTGAACCATGTTTCTTGGATACAAATAACGTTGGGTAGCCATGGTAATTTGACTATAAAAGCTTTGAATTTATTAAATTTGTCAATAGACGAAACGCTCCTAATATTTATTGACATAACATTGTGTGATATATTACTTTTGTTTTTAATATAATTTTTATAAGATTTTAGATTTTTAAAGTATTGATTATTCATAAGAAATGCAAGAAATATTGTATAATATAAATTACGTATAGGGTAACAGATTTATTAATGCAGCAGTTATGGGGATAAATTATCATCGTTACCACCAGCCAATTCACCATTCTGGTCATCATCAGCTACCTCATAATGGGATCTGCGTCCTATCATCCTGTTTGTTGTAGCTTCCAGCAAGAGCTTGTCGACCTCATCCTCATTAGCAATAAATTTCGGTTTGGATAGTTCACTTTTCTTGACAAAAATTTTTGCCCCAACTGCATAGACGGCACGATAACCAACTGTTTTTAAAGATTTGGCATGATTTAATAAACTCATAGTTTCTTTACTTAAATAGTCGTTGACATATATGTTTTTGTTTTTAAGACACTCATTTTCTTTCAGTATTGGCTTTAGAGACATCATTTTGTCTTTGGAGTTCTTCGAGTTAAATTTAACGACCACTGTTTGCCTATCACTTTTGTCTGTCTTTGCAAGCTTGTTATGTCTTTTCCTAATAACATAAGCTTCATCAATACATTCGGCCTTCAGCTCCACACCAGCATCGTTGGTCAGTTTCATAACTGCATCAATTGCCGTCGATCCACTAGGTACTTCTATACCACTTACTAAACAATTATGCTTAACTCTTTCATCATTGAAAAATTTAATCGAGCTCTTCAAAGTTTTTACTTCAGCCTTTAATTGTTTATTTTCAAATTGAATACTTTCCAATTTTTTTTTATTTTCAACAACACCTTTTAATATGTCATCGTATTGTTTAGACATAAACGTTATCGTTTCGTTCAATGCTGTCAGCTGATCCAATTTTTTTAATTCCACTTTAATCTCTTTTATATCGGCTTTAAAAGTACCACTATTATCACAGAGATGGCATATGTACTCTTCTTTCTCATGTTTTACAAGATGCTCGTATTTACGTTTATCTAATGTTGTGCAAATTACATGGTAAACCTTGCTGCACTTGTCGCACTCAATAAAATCTTCTTTATCCTCTTTTACCACTAATTCGCACTGACCGCAAAATGTTTGATTGTTTTTAACGTTTCTACGGCCTTTACTCATTGTATTTCACAAAATTCGAACTATTTATATTCTATTTTATTAATCTCTTTTTTTATTAACAATAAAACTTTAAGTTACTATGGTAAAATTTAATTTAAAATTTTGTACTACAGACTTTAAGAAATTTGTATGTATTCACGCTAGGGCTGCCAACTTAAAATCTCATTTTTAGGAGAGAGATTTTGGTTAGCGGTAAATATCGATTGTTGCTATTGTTTTTTTACTTCATTTAAAGTTTATCCTTTTCATATACAAGTTCGTTTCGTTTTAATTATCAGTTCAAGAGATCAAAATGGAAAGTTCGCGTTCTAAAGTGCCTATGGATATTAAAAAATTAATTTATCAGTTAAAAAATGATGGAAAAAGATATGAAGAGATATCTAAGATAGTAAAACGTCCACGATCTACAATCCAATCTGTGATCAAAACATTTAAAAGAACAAAAACATTTGAAATCAGTCCAGGAAGAGGTCGAAAAAAGTTGTTGGCGGAACGGGATCAGGGCATTATTGAAAGAATGGTAAAGATTGATCCTAAGATTGGGGCTCCAAAATTAGCTGCAGACCTTGCACAAAACGGTGGACCTACATTAAACCCCCAAACAATACGAAACTATTTAAAATCAAAGGGTTACAAGGGTTGCATTTCACGAAAAAAAAACCGTACATAACCAAACAAAATGCTTTAAAGCGCCTAGAGTATGCCAAAACATACGTTTCTAAGCCAGAATCGTTTTGGCATAGTGTAATTTTCATGGACGAGAGTAAATTCAATCTATTTGGTTCGGATGGTCGGAGATACGTGTGGAGGAAGCCCAACATGGCGATGTGCAAGAAGAACCTAACTCCAACTGTTAAACATGGAGGTGGCAATGTTTTGGTTTGGGGAGCAATGGGGTATTCTGGTGTAGGAAACATAACTTTTGTTGAAAGTACGATGGACAAATTCCAGTATCTATCGATTTTAAAAGAAAGTCTGAAGCCTAAGCACAAAAGTTGGGCCTTAATGATAGTTATATGGTGGTACATGATAACGATCCCAAGCACAGCTCCTACATCGTGAAGCAATTCTTAATACATAACTGCAAGTCCGTGTTGCCGCATCCACCACAGTCTCCGGACCTTAATCCCATCGAACATTTATGAGACATTTTGGAAAAAAGATTAGGAATCATTCGATTTCAAGAAAGGAGCAACTTGTTAAAGTAATTCGCGATGAATGGCAACTAATTTCTCCAGATATAACAAAAAAGTTGGTATTATCGATGAAATCCCGCTTACAGGCAGTTATAGAGGCCAAAGGATACCATACAAGGTATTAAGTGAACTCCAAAATTTTTATAGAACAAGGATTCTATGGGTGTACGTACAATTTTTTTACCTTATTTTGGCCACTCATTTAATGTTTTCATTGAAATCACGCTATGAATTAAATTTTTTGTTTTCGTTTTTATGTGCTTATATTTAATGCTTTCAATAAATTTAAATTTAAAAAAAATCCTGTGTTCATTTCTATTTAAAAAAAAAATTTACGCCATATTTTGTTTCAACTGGGCAGCTGTACGTACAATTAATTGACCAAGTGTATATTTTGAAGAAGAATGGAATATAGAATATATTAAGGCTACGGTAAAAGATTCAGTATATTGGATAACTGCATTCATAGCAAAACACAAAAATATATCGTTTATAATCGTAGCGGTATATACATAGATCCCCGAGTAGTTCTAAGGCAGAATTCTGTGAAGTTCTACAAGAGTTCTTGGAAGAGTTGTGTGCGAGAATCTGTGATATTTTAATTGCGGGCAATTTCAACATAGATTATTTTTATAAAAATAAAATTTAAAGCATTTTAAATGATAACGGACTAAAACAAATAATGAATGAATTTACTCGAATAACTCAAAACTCAAAGACAATAATAGACTATATAATAACGAATAATTCAAAGATCTCTGCTAAAACTAACCCAAATAGTAAAATATCTGATCATGAATCAATAGACATTTTATTGAATGCGTAGATAGAGCTTCAGAAAGACAAACTAAGCAAATAGAATTGTTTAAGTATAACAAAATCAGTTTTAAGAATGAATTAAGTGCAAGATTGAAATTAAATGAAATGTTTAGTGCCGACGAATTAACTGAGAATTTCGATAAATGTATTGAAGATACAATAAAAAAGTTTTTAATAATGAAGAAGTTGAACACAAACATGAACAATAAATGGTTTAATAATGAACTCAGAAGGTTGCAATCGGAAAAAGTGAACTCGTATCGAAGACCAATCATTACAAACACAAATACTGCATGGACAAATTGCAAGGAGATAAGAAATAGATATCAAGTCAAAATCAAAAATGAAAAAAACAATTATATAAACAACAGAATATCGGTATCAAATAATCAGAAAGAAATGTGGAGTGTGATGAAAGAACTGGTATTAAGGAAACCCAGAAATGTGATAGAAACAGTGATATTTAACAAAATAGAATACAAACCAAACGGTGAAATAGCTGAAAATTTTAACAAATGCTTCATAGATAGCATCAAAGAAATAAAAAGTTCGATAGAATATGTGCAATATGAAAACAAAGTACCTGTAATATATTATAAATTTAAGTTTCGTGCAAAAACTATGTTAGAATCAAAAGATATAGCTAAAAATATAAAAAAGAAACCAGACTATAAAAAATATCAAAAGACATAACTTTAGATAACTGGGACAAAACTGGAAATATTTTACTTAATATAATACATAAATCTTTTGAAACTGGGACTTTCCTTCAAAACTGGAAAGAATTAATGATTACACCGGTAGAAAAAAGTAGAAATACAAATAAGTGTGAAGAATATCGTCCAATAAACAATGTAAGAACGTATGAAAAATAATAGAAAAAATAGTTGAAAACCAATTAGAGAACTATATGGAAAAACACGCATTAATATCTAAATATCAATGAGGTTTCAGAAAAAAACACTCTTGCGAAACGGTTATAAGCAGATGGAAATTCATTAAGAAAAACAATAAAATTTTGCTACATTTCTTCATTTTAAGAGAGCTTTCAAGACTATAGATAGAAGCATCTTGATAAAAAAAACTATATTATTATGGTATACAAGATAAAGAATTAAAATGGTTTCAATCATATTTAACAAATCGAGTACAAAGTACAAAAGTAAACAATATCGAATCAAACCCTGCGTAGAATGACTTTGGAGTTCCACAAGGCTCAATATTAGGAACACTCCTATTTATTATATATATAAATGACATTGAAAAGGTGTTGGAAAAGTGTGAATTGTTCTATATGCAGATGATACGTTACTTTTTACGGAAGCAGAAACAGAAGAGGAATGCTACGAAAATATAAAAACAGACATGAATAATATAAATAACAGGCTAAAAATTAACAAATTAAAGTTAAATGAAACCAAAACGAAATTAATGGAAATGAACATGAACACTTTAATAACATTTCAAGTAAATAATGTTGTAATAGAAAAAGTAAATAACTTAAAACATCTGGGTTTGGTAATAGATAAAGAATTATAGTTTAAAGAACATGTTGAGTATATATGTAAATAAATAGGGAAAAAATTGGTTTTTTTTTGAATATGGATCAACGATTACGTACACATGCTGCACGGATCAACAACTAGCACGATTGCAAAAGCTACAGAATAAAGCAATGCGCTCAATTTTAAAATTTAATCGGTTCATGTCAATAAAGTATATGTTGGATACACTAAAATGGTTATATATAAGACAACGGCTGGAATTAAATACCATAATTTTCATCAAAAAAATGAAGACGGCAGATTCACCAGCTTATCTAATTGAACAACTAAGATACGTGGGGAGGTTCAACCGTATAATCTGAGGAATGCAAGTGATTTCAGGCTACAAAATGCTAATACAAGTGCGATGCAAAGGTCACTATTTTATAAAGGACTGATGCTTTACAACACGATGTCAAATAACATCAAAACTGAACAAAACATAAATGTATTTCAACAAAATATTGTGAATTTCATTCGAAATATTGAGAATAGTCAGAGCTTGTAATATTTAAAATGAGGTTATTAACAATGCTCTAATTGCAATTCTGAAAAGTATTAAAAATACTACTTATCTATTAAAATAAAAAATAAATAAAATAAATAAGAAACAAATATACATCGTTTTATTAAAAATGCAGAAGAGCATTTTTGTTTGGATTGTGAGTTAGGATAGCTACGTGTTCTCATAAGGTTAACATAATAAAGCAATATTGCCATGTTTTTTTGCCGATGTTTTTACTGTCTTGCTGAGATATTTATCGCTAGTCGTGACGGGCGGTAAAAACAATCAAATTAGACAGAAATCAATTCATACATTCTAAATTTGACAGCTTTTGTTTTAACATAATTGCTCAACTTTGTGTTTGAACGTCATTTTCTAAACACGTGTTTGAACACTAACATCTACTGTCCACACCGTAATTTTTTGTGTTAAGTGGAGTATAGATTGTCGAAATTGAGTGACAGCCAAAAAGTCATCAGTTTTAAAGTATATGTTGCCTAATATAATCAAGACAATTGTGTTCATTGCTATGTTTACTTTATCATTGTCAAGAAAATTGGGCAATATTTTTTTAAAATTAATGTGCCAATAAATGCATAGTAATTACTGGCATGGTAATGGAGACAGGTCATCGAATTTTTTTTAGCAGTTATCGTAAAAATAAAACGTCAATTTGTATTGTAATAGTAAATAAAAAAGAATAATGCGAAAAAAATTGTTCAAGAAACATTTTTCGTTTTAAATATTATTTTTTATGTTAAGAAGAAACAAATATAGATTGTTTTATTAAACATGCAGAAGAGTATTTTTGTTTGCATTGTGAGCTAGGATAGCAACATCTTCTCATACGGTCAGCAGAAGAAAGCAATAATGCAATATTTTTTCTGCCGACATTTTGCTCTATTGCTGAGATATTTATTGCTAGTCGTGACAGGGGGTAAAACCAACACGACTATGTACAGACGATTGTCAGATCTTACAATATTGTCAGATCTGCCAATGTGCTGACGATGTACTGACAATAAAAAATTGTCAGCACAAGGTATATTGTTAGCTCACACAGCTGTATCAAAGTTGTTAGAAAAGCTTACAATTTATTGGCAGACAGTTGTTTGAAAATAAGTTTATCTGACAATATTGTCAGTAAAAAAATTGTCAGTTCACACGATTGTCAGATGCAAAAATTGTCAGATCTGTTGTTTGGCGCTGCCAGACGCATATCATTTAACAGAAATCATCAATTATTTATCATCTGTACTTGTGTTAAATTTAAAAAGTAAAAATATAAATTATTATTAAACAGAAGAAGAAGCAATTTTAACTATTTTAGCAGCATAATTTCTCTTATTTTCATTTTTCCCTAAAAAAAGATGTGTTCAGTGCCATTGTCATATGCAGAAACTTCGCACATCTGACAATTAAAAAATGTAGTATTAAAATCGACTGACAATGGTTTTTCTGCCAACGTTGTTGGACAAAAATTGACAGTTCACACGATTGTAAGAAACTTTTAGCACATTTCACTGACAATATTGTAAAATCTGACAACCGTCTGTACATAGCTTCAGTTTCGTGTTTAAACATCATTTTCCAAACATGTGTTCGAACAATAACATTTTCTGTCAACACCGTAATTTATGTGTTAAGTAGTGTATACATTGTCGAAAATTCATCAGTTTTGAAGGATACTTTGACTGCGCGACATAAGGAAAAAATTGAGGGTATACGTTTCAAAATTGAAAAAAATTTTCCCTTATAAGAGACACCCTAGTATACATACATATTTGATAAATGCTCTCCAAGGGCAAATAATGAAATTACTGAGCTGAATCAGAACCGTAAGAGTAATTAAAGTTATTGGTGTTGTGTTATGATTTTTACAAGTCGTACTATGATGTCACCCGATATCATAGTCGCTAACAGTGATGTTAACTTTTATTTTCGAGTTACCGTACGGACCTCAAAGAAATTACTGTACGTAAAGGTTTTTAATTAAAACAATAGCAGTATTCATAAACATTTTATTTGAATTTAATTTGAAATGTGTTTTAAGGAAAATTTTACTGAAAATGTTGTTCATATCAATCACCTAAATAGGCATATTTATATGCAGTCAATTCGATATATATATATATATATATATATATATATATATATATATATATATATATATATATATATATATATATATATATATATATATATATATATATATATATATATATATATATATATATATATATATATATATATATATATATATATATATATATATATATATATATATATATATATATATATATATATATATATATATATATATATATATA
>CATQFL010000024.1:40041-61023 GCA_956483635.1 Panzeria rudis | reverse complement strand
CAGTCCAACAACTACAAACAAAGTTTATCTGAATGCTGTATCTGTTCTTCAGACAGAAAATCATTTCAATGATTATCTTTATTCCTAATACTAAACGAGTTAATAGAGATTATGGTAAGTCTAATTGCCACTATAGCTGCCTAATTACAAATCAGTAATTTGTATTGCAATATTCTCCAAAAGTTATGTATTTATTTCCTATTCTGCTTATTATAAAATTATATTATTAGATTATGTACTAAATAGGCTTTTTTTATTGTTTCTGTTCAACTACAATATTTCATCTATGTATGCTTGTACAAAAATTCTGTTGATTAGACAATCCCACCTCCTTTAGCTTTAAGAACACTTTGAAGTGCATATATATATATATTGGGTGTTTTTTATTGAGGTATAGAACTTTAAGTTGGCATCACTTTTTTAACTGGCGGCCATTTTGTCAGCTGTCAAGTGATTAATATTTAGTTTGGTTTGCCATTTCATCATGAACAGGTTGACAAAAGAACAACGCTTGCAAATCGTGCAAATTTATTTCGAAAATAATGGTTCAGTTCGCGAAGTTCAGTTCGCGAAGATGAGGCTCATTTTTGGTTGAATGGCTACGTCAACAAGCAAAATTGCCGCATTTGGAGTGAAGAGAATCCACATGAGACCCTTGAGACGCCATTACATCCACAAAAACTGACTGTTTGGTGTGCTCTATGGGCTGGTGGAGTCATTGGGCCATACTTCTTCCGAAATAATGCTGGAGAGTCAGTTACCGTTAATGGAGACCGGTATAGAGCCATGATAACCGACTATTTTGTTCCCGAATTGGATGGCATGAATGTGGATGAGTTGTGGTTCCAACAAGACGGCGCTACATGCCACACAGCGCACGTCACAATCGATTTATTGAAGGAAACATTCGATGAGCGCATAATTTCGCGGAATGGACCTGTCAATTGGCCACCAAGATCGTGTGATTTGACACCATTGGATTATTTTCTTTGGGGATATGTGAAGTCGCTCGTCTACGCCAACAAACCAGAAACGTTAGGGGACTTGGAAGCCAACATTCGTGGCGTTATTGCCAACATACGGCCCCATATGCTCGAAAAAGTGGTTGAAAATTGGACCTGTAGAATTGGCTTTATTCGAGCCAGCCGCGGCGGTCACATGCCCGAAATCATATTTAAACATTAATGGCATAAAATTATCCTTCCAATAAAGCCAAATTGATGGACATTAAAACGATTTTCTTGTGTTTTATTTCAATTCGAAGTTCTATACCTCTAAAAAAAACACCCTGTATATATATATATTATATATATATATATATATATATATATATATATATATATATATATATATATATATATATATATATATATATATATATATATATATATATATATATATATATATATATATATATATATATATATATATATATATATATATATATATATATATATATATATATATATATATATATATATATATATATATATATATATATATATATATATATATATATATATATATATATATATATATATATATATATATATATATATATATATATATATATATATATATATATATATATATATATATATATATATATATATATATATATATATATATATATATATATATATATATATATATATATATATATATATATATATATATATATATATATATATATATATATATATATATATATATATATATATATATATATATATATATATATATATATATATATATATATATATATATATATATATATATATATATATATATATATATATATATATATATATATATATATATATATATATATATATATATATATATATATATATATATATATATATATATATATATATATATATATATATATATATATATATATATATATATATATATATATATATATATATATATATATATATATATATATATATATATATATATATATATATATATATATATATATATATATATATATATATATATATATATATATATATATATATATATATATATATATATATATATATATATATATATATATATATATATATATATATATATATATACATATATATATATATAACGAGTGATTTTTTTGCTATTATCTTTTTGGCAACACTAGTTTTGACAGCTCACGCACGTTTTGTATCTTGTGTCACTGTCAAACATCTTCAGTTTGGTCTATAATTTAATCATCAATCGTCTTACAAACGAACAACGCTTGCAAATTATTGAATTTTATTACCAAAATGCGTGCTATGTTAAGAAAGTTCATCGCTCCACTTTTTTATCGAAGAATTGTGTTCAGCGACGAGGCTCATTTCTGGTTGAATGGATACGTGAACAAGCAAAACTGCCGTATTTGGAGTGAAGAGCAGCCAGAAGCATTGCAAGAGCTACCAATGCATCCACAAAAAACAACCGTTTGGTGCGGATTATGGGCTGGCGGCATCATTGGGCCGTATTTCTTCAAAGATGATGCGAATCACAACGTTATTGTGAATGGTGAGCGCTACCGTGCGATGATAACAAACTTTTTTCTGCCCAAAATGGAAGAGCTTGACTTGCATGACATGTGTGTGCCACATGCCACACAGCACGCGAAACAATGGACCAATTGAGAGGCGAGTTCGGTGAACAGTTTATTTCACGCTTGGGACCAGTCAATTGGCCGCCCAGATCGTGCGATTTAACGCCTCTAGACTATTTTTTGTGGGGCTATGTTAAGGCTAATGTCTATAGCGACAAGCCCGCTTCGATTGACGCACTGGAAGCCAACATTATTCGTGAGATACCGGCCGAAATGTTGGAAAGAGTATGCCAAAATTGGACTAAGCGGATGAACCATTTGAGGCGCAGCCGCGGCCAACATTTGCATGAAATAATCTTCAAACATTAAATTATATCGACCCAACTATCGATCCAAATAAATATATCATGCATTTTTCTGAATTTTATGTTTTTTTTTTTACTTTCCGATAGTTCTTATAAAATCACCCATTATATATATATATATATATATATATATATATATATATATATATATATATATATATATATATATATATATATATATATATATATATATATATATATATATATATATATATATATATATATATATATATATATATATATATATATATGTATATATATATATATATATGAACTGTAAGTTAAATACAAAATGAAAACAGTGTCCATTGGCAGTACGTTAAGTTAACAAAAATCATTTCGATTAACAAACTAAAATAAAAAAAAACAGTCACTACAAGTTTAAAGTCTTTAGTTCGTAAAGTAAAATAAAATGTTTCATACCGAAATGATGATACCGGTATTGCATAAAACGATATTTGACTACCGGTATTTTTGAACGGAAAAGAATTACGGTATCGGTAAAGATAGCGGTATTCCATTTCAAACGGTATTGAATCGGTAGCGTTATTTATTACGGTATGGATTTCTAACCTTTAAATTTACACAAAGCCTGGGGCTTACGTCTTTCAACTACTCGATGAAATAAACACAGGTCCCGTCGCCAGCCTATGTGTTTATTTTCGCCCCTCGCAATTTCAAATGGTTTTTTTCTGTTTATTGTTTTTATGTATGAATTACATGTTTTGTATCTATTGTTTAATTTTTGGACTTCAACTTGAAATGTATGGTTGATACATGTATCAAAATTAAAATTTGTTGCGATTAATTTTTATATGATTAGTTCTTGGAATAGATAAGCTTTTGTTGTACAATCGTTTGTTATATGTATTATAAATGTCCTGGTCGACGGGCTCAGACTTCTGGCAGCCCTATTTGTAGATCAAAGTTCGAACATTATCATATTTGCATTATTAGTTTCATATAGGTATATGACTATACCCACCAAACAAAATGCTCCGATTTCGTAAAGAATTGGTAACGACTGTTTGGCAACATTTTCCTATTTCGGAAATGAAATCTTGCCAAAACCTTTACGATTTTTGTATGAAAGGGTTGATACGAAATCGTAACGATATGTAGGTACGAATTCGCAGCGATGTTTAAGTACGAAATCGATGCGAAATGTTGGTACGAAATCGTAATGATATATAGGCACGATATCTTAACGAATTCGTTTATAGTTTTCTTCAACTCTTTTAATAACACATGTCTACGAATTTCGAAAAACTTTTTCGTTGGCTAGAAATCAAAGTTGTTTCTTTAATTATTTGGAACGCTGAACGCGAATCTGTACTCAATTTTTTCCATCAGCTCTTGTTTTCTGGATATAGAGCTGTGTAGAAAATATACGCACTTTCACCACATATAGTAGCAAAACTTGAGAAGGGGTTTTTCTATTCATAAAGAACAAAAACCGCAATTAATCAACAAAATAATCTTGAGGCCATGCAAACATTGTTCCAAATTCGATCAGCACTTTCAGAGATATCATAAAAGTTTAACCCAAAAAATAAAAAGTTTTTAAACAATTTTGAATTTTTTGTTTTTAACAATGCATAAAAAATAAAAATATAGCCACGAGCTTATTTTTGATTTAGTAGATTGTAGCTAAATGTATTCCAAACGAGTTGAGACCTTTTTTATGGAAATTGGTGCACAACTTTTGATTTATTCATAATTCAGCGAGAGAACCATTGTTTTAGCCATTGTTCCAACTGGGGTATATAATCTAGCAAATTGCGGGTGGCTTCTTGATGGCTTTTGTGAACACTTAGAAAAGCTGTATCATCAGCGAATGTTGATATGTGTATGTTACTGTTTACCGGCAAGTCAGAGGCATATATGAGATATAATACAGGACCGAGGATGCTGCCTTGAGGAACTCCGGCTTCAATGGGTTGCGGAGGGCTTTGAAAATTACCTTCTTTAACAACAAATTTTCGCTCACTTAAGTAGCTTTCTAAAATTTTAAGGATGTTTTCGGGTAGGTTTTGCTTTAGTTTATGTATTAAACCTTCGTGACATACTTCATCAAATGACTGAGAAACATCGATGAAGAGCGCAGAACAATATTTCTTTTCTTCGAAGGTTTTTCTAACCACGTTCACGAGTCTATGTATTTGTTCAATCGTACTATGTTGTCTCCTAAAACCGAATTGGTGGTCTGGAATGCATCCAGTACGATTCAGTATGGGTGTTAGCTTACTCATAAGTAGAATAGTTTTGACATGTTAGACAACAGGCTTATAGACCTATAGGACTCCACCTTCGTATGATCTTTGCCTGGTTTAGGTATCATGGTAATCAGCGAAATCTTCCATTCTGCGGGATAGCATTTGCGGCGCAAAATACTGTTAAAAATAAATAGAATTATCCGTTTTGCAGTATAGGGTAGCTCTAAGAGAATTTTATTGCTAATTTTTGCAGAGCCTGGAGCTTTTTTCGAGTTTAAGCCCGCAATATAGTGTACAATCTCACGAATGTTGAACCTCAAAGTAACATCTGGTATAGCGAGGACTGGTGGCAGCTCAACTATAGTATCAGACGTATTTGGAGTAAATTTCTGCAAGTGGTTTACAAACAAAGTACCTTTTTCAGCGTCAGTTCTTGCCCAGTCTCCATTCGGAGCTCGGACTGGAGGTCTGGTCTTTTGAAACCTCGGGCTGCTCTCCATAGCGAATAGTCTGTTTGACGTGTTGCGTCGAGCGCATTCAGAATGTTTTGAAGAGAAGCGGTTTTTTGATATTCTAGTAGAGTTTTCAGCTGTTTAGTGCATTCCTTCAGCCTAGATTTTAGCTGAGGGGATCTGTATCGTTGCCATTCTCTACGTACTCTTCTTTTTTCGGATAAAAGCCGTTCTACATCTACTGAATAAATTTTATTATATTTCACCTGAAGGTTTGCAGTAGTAGCATTTAGAGTAGCTTGCTTAAGGTTTGCCTCAAACATTCTAATAGTCATCTATATCAGCAGCCGTTTTTAATGGAATATTTTCTGGGCAATGAGCACTCTAATATTTTTTGTATTTCAACCAATTTATACGTGTGGTTGTCATCGTTAAATCACAAGTGGGTGAATATGTTGTATGTGAATATATAGTGACAATAGTTGGTGAGTGATCTGAAGATAAATCTAAAGATGCTTCAACTTGGATCATTTCGCTGGGCACACCCCTTACTACTCCAAAATCAATAACATCAGGTATTTTTCGGCGATCTGTTGGCCAGTACGTTGGCTGCTCACTTACATTTAACCGCATTTTTGAAATTGTGTCAAACAAAACGCGACCCTTGGCGTGATGAGGTGAGATTCCCAGAACGTGTGCTTGGCGTTGTAATCACCGGCGGCAAAAAAGCGTGGGCCTAGTGAATTAAAAAATCTACTATATCGATTTTCTGTAATAGAGTACCTGGGAGGAGAGTAAATTGATGAAATCACCAGGTTTTGATGAAAAGCTTCAATGCAGATGTTAGTTAAGTAGTGTTTTAATCGCAATTTTATTAGTATACCCGAGCCACCACAAGCTCTACCTTGGGGGTCCTTTGTGTGGTAGAGAGTATATCCGTTGATTTTAAAAAAACTTATAGCAGTCAAGTGCGTCTCAGAGATAAGCATAGCATCAATTTGTTTATCCATCATGAAGTATTCTAGTTCGTTTTTATGTTGGCGGATGCCGTTTGCGATCCAGAAACAGATTTTTCAGTTCATGGTTTGTTTAATGCCGCCTGCAATAATGTAGACTGCATTTTCAACACTTCCTGCATCATGCAGGTCATGTTGGTTGTAAAAAATTTACGGTTTGTATTAAATTTTCTATTGAAGCCTCAAGTCGATCAAAATTGAAACCACTGTTTTCGTTGGCAAGAGGCCGTTTTCGAGCTGTGGGCTGGTTAGACTTCAAAGCATTAGCGTACGAGAACTGGCTGTTTGGTATGTTTTGCGCTATGGGCTGGTTAGCCTTAAAAATGTTGGCGTATGAAGTCCGGCTGGTAGCTGGTTGGCGCAACTGGGGATAATTTTATTGTCGAAAGTATTAGGTTGAGCATAGTGTGATTACGTCTGTTAGACAAAGACTGCTTAACATGTACATAGACAGGGCAGCCCCTGTAGTTTGCAGTGTGATTTTGATGGCAATTGCTACACATTTTCATTTTGAAATCATCTTTTTGCTTATCATAATTGGAAGTGCTGTGTAGTTCACCACAGACGACACAAACGGTGCGCAACTTGCATATGTTTTGGTGTGGCCATATTCTTTGCAATTTAGACATTGAATGGGCCCTGAGAACTGAATTGATAAAAGTTAAATTTTCATACAACAGCAATTTCTGACTTTGTGTTTTTGTTTGCTACTCTTGTATGGAAATTAAAAATTTTATATATTCAGTTCTGTCACTAAATTGTATATAAAATCAAAAGTTGAACACCAAGTTCAATGAGAAAGGGTTTAATTGTTTTGTGAAAATTTTTTATAAAAAACAATTATTTTTGCTCAAACTTTTACGATATAGGCAAAACTACTCTGCAGATTTATAAACAATGTTTGTACGGCTTAAAGATTATGATGATGTCGTGTTTTTACTTAACTGAATAGAGTATGGGCTTTTCAAGTTATGCTCATATATGTCCTACATTACCGTCATTTTTGACATAACGGTATATCTCGAAAACTAGAGCGGTTAAAAAAGTTGTAATTATATATTTAAAATCTGCATAGCATATATAGTCGGTATCAGGTAAAAATTTTCCGGAGAGCGATGTACTGTAAACATGTGTAATTCTTACTTTAAAAATTATTTTCCATAATTTTAATTATTCACTTCAATATTATATGATTTAATTTAATATAACATATAAAACTATAATTTAAATTGAAAGATTAGAGTCATAAGTCTTTTAAAGGGCTTTTGCTGTCGGTCCTTTGCGGTGTTACAATATTTCTTTGTTTCACGAATCTGCGAAAATGTAGAAAATTTTGCATATGCTATTTACTTTACCTGTCCAGCTATACAAATAAATAACCAAACTATACCTCAACACACTGAAGTAAAATATCTCGGTGTTCATCTTGATCGTCGTCCAACATGGAAGTCACACATAAATGCAAAGGTGACCCAAATGAAACTAAAAGCAGCTCAAATTAATTGGCTCATTGGAAGGAACTCTACTCTAAGCCTAGATTGTAAACTTCTTCTATACAACTCCATTCTAAAACCAATATGGTCCTACGGAATCCAGTTATGGGGCACTGCCTCGGCATCAAATGTAGAAAAAATTCAAAGGCAACAAAATAAAATACTCCGTACGATTACAGCAGCCCCATGGTTTGTCAGAAACAAGCGAATTCATAAAGACCTAGATGTGCCGCCGGTTAAGACAGTGTTTTCTAAACACGTGACAAGCTACATAAAAAGACTTGAGTTGCACCCAAATCCCCTAGCCCGAAACATCATTAACTTTAGAGGCCACACTCGGCTGAGAAGGAGGGACACTCTTGCTCTCAGCCGAACACGAGAGACGTAAATAACCAAACAACCAACCGCTGAAACAAATATTTTTGTCTGGCACTGGCTGGACTTAAAAATTAAAATTTTAGAATTAAGATTTGATTACTTATTGTTAGTTCAATTTTATTGAAGATACAATAAATAAATACATATAACCGAAAAAAAATATGCTATTTACTTCAATTTGAGGTTACAACATACCTTTAAGAATCTTAATATATTTAAAATTCTTCACGGCAATGTGTAGAGATTTGCATCCTAGCCGGCCTTTGGCCAAGCTTGCGGGGTTTCTCCTCTATGTGTGTCGAATAGTGGCATGGCTGAGTAAAGATTTCTTGCTTAGACGGTCTTCGGCCAGGCTTAAAGGTTTTCTTCTTTATGTATGTATGTATGTCGAATAGTGACTTCGCAGAGTAAAGATTTTCTGCATAGACTCGTCCGTAAAAATTTAGACTCAAAACTTTAATTGACGAATGAATATTGCTTTTAAATTTTCTTTTCTATTTATTATATTTCTTTAAAACAATCTGAAAACTTTTCACCGGTTTTTCTTATAAATAAATTTTTTTTTTGTTTTTTAAAAAGTTTTATTGGCACAAACGCATATTAAATAAATGTCGATACATTCTTTCAGATGAAAGAAATTCGTTCGGACAAACTACCGAAATGTCTTAACGAACTCGTTACGACCAACTACCAAAATGTCTTAACGAGTTCGTTACGACAAGTCTGATTTTAGACAAACTACCGAAATGTCTTAACGAATTCGTTACGCCAAGTCTAACTTCAGAAAAAGTCGAAACTTTTGGTTTGGTGGGTATATATATGTACATTAGCTATGACATAATAAGCGACTTTTCGAATTCGAAACACTTCAGTTTCTTATTTTGTAAGGTTTTGAAAAATAATGTATGAGGCAAAAAAGGGGGAGGTGGGGTGGGAGCAAATGCCCGCTCATCGAGGTCAAAGTTGAAGGAAAAGGTGAAAAGATCCACAAAATGTCACCATAAGATTCTTAAAGGTATGTTGAGGTTACAACATACCTTTAAGAATCTTAATATATTTAAAATTCTTCACGGCAATGTGTAGAGATTTGCATCCTAGCCGGCCTTTGGCCAAGCTTGCGGGTTTCTCCTCTATGTGTGTCGAATAGTGGCATCGCTGAGTAAAGATTTCTTGCTTAGACGGTCTTCGACCAGGCTTAAAGGTTTTCTTCTTTATGTATGTATGTCGAATAGTGACTTCGCAGAGTAAAGATTTTCTGCATAGACTCGTCCGTAAAAATTTAGACTCAAAACTTTAATTGACGAATGAATATTGCTTTTAAATTTTCGTTTCTATTTATTATATTTCTTTAAAACAATCTGAAAACTTTTCACCGGTTTTTACTTACTTATAAATAAATTTTTTTTTTGTTTTTTAAAAAGTTTTATTGGCACAAACGCATATTAAATAAACGTAGATACATTCTTTCAGATGAAAGAAATTCGTTCAGACAAACTACCGAAATGTCTTAACGAACTCGTTACGACCAACTACCGAAATGTCTTAACAAGTTCGTTACGCCAAGTCTAACTTCAGAAAAAGTCGAAACTTTTGGTTTGATGGGTATATATGTACATTAGCTATGACATAATAAGCGACTTTTCCAATTCGAAACACTTCAGTTTCTTATTTTGTAAGGTTTTGAAAAATAATGTATGAGGCAAAAAAGGAGGAGGTGGGGCGGGAGCAAGTGGCCGCTCATCGAGGTCAAAGTTGAAGGAAAAGGTGAAAAGATCCACAAAATGTTCCATAACTGCCGCGGCCTCACCCCTAGAAGGATGAAATGTGAAACAAACCCGAATTAATTTTTCGTCCCCAACATTTTTTCTAATCATAATTACCCTCTATCTCCACTCCTTCCCATGAAAAAGTAAAATTGTTCATAAAATTCTGACTTTCCCATGGGTGCCCGCAGAGCTGTCAAATGTATCACAGACCCTAGTGTTTTTTAATTCCAAACTATTTTCAAAACGTTATTACCTTCTATCACCAACCATTTTTAATTTTTTTATGAAATTGATTTCGATTGTGAAGTTTAGTAATTTATTAATATCAATTTATTTTTATAACAAAGTGGATATTTTCAACGATGCTGTCAAAACAGGCGTAAAATTTATCCGCACAAGAACAGAAATGAGAAAATAAGGCCAAGTTCCGATCCAAAAATTTCCACGGTACTGAGATCAAATTAAGGACCAAGTTCTTGATAGGTACAATACCATCTCATTTCTATGCAACCTGTAAACTTGGCAACATTTTTCCTATAATTATTTTCCATATTAAAAAGGCAAGAAAAAAAATATTGCCAAGCTAACAGGTTGCCTAGAAATGAGATGGTATTGTACTTATCAACAACTTGGTCCTTATTTTGATCTCAGTACTTTTTACGGCCGAAATTTTTGGATAGGAACTTGGTCTTATTTTCATATTTATATTTTTGTGCGGATTTCAGTTCTTTTTTTAAGCTTTTATTTGGTACAATAAGTGCCCCATACAAGTAAGGGGCACCCTAGCCCTCCCCCTCGCCTTAGATAAAAATTTCCATTTTTACATTTTTCTTAGTACTTTTCCATCAAATTTGTGTACCAAATTTCAGCTTTCTAGCTAAACTGGAAGTGCCCCATATAAAGAAGGGAACCCTAGTCCCCCATATGAGAAAAGCCCGTTTTAAAATTTTTTCGTTAATTGATCATCAGGACCTACCTCTGTACCAAATTTTAGCTTTCTAGCTATGCTGGAAGTGCCCTATACAAAGAAGGTCTTCCCTACTCCCCAAGGTGAAAAGTGCCCATTTTTAGATTTTTCTAGTTAATTGCTCACCAAAACCTTTGTAGGTTGACCTTATGTTTTGAGTTTCATTATTTTATGATTAAGTGAAGCAAAGTTATGAGGAGGTAAATGCTGCTCGAATGGTTTCGTGTAAATATACACTCTGTGTGGCCGGAACTTGGCCTGGCGCACTGCACAATGTATTGTGCCGTCACGAGGAAGAAAAACTATTTTTGAAGCTAGTCGTTGGCGAAAATAGGAAAAAGTAGTCACTTTATTATAAAAATAAATTGATAAAATAAATTAATAAATTAATTACTAAAATTCACAATCCAACTCAATTCATAAAAAGTTATAAAAATAAAAAAACCTTCATGAGAACCACACAAATGGTTGAAGATAGAAGGTAACAATGTTCTGAAAAAAGTTTGGATTTAAAAAAGATTAGCGGTCAGTCATACATTTGACACATCAGCGAGCACCCATAGTGAAGTTAGTACGGTTAAAGCCAATTTTATGAAAACTTTTACTTTTGAGTGGGAGCCCCATTAAGGAGAGGAGATATTGGGTAGCAATGTTTAAAAATATGTTTGGGACAAAAATTAATGGAAATTGGTCTCACACTTCATCACTCTGGGGTGACTCCGCGGCAGTTATAGTACATTTTGTGGATTTTTTCACCTTTTCCTTAAACTTTGACCTCGATGAGCGGTCATTTGCCCCCACCTCCGCTATTTTTTTCATCATGCATTTTTTTCCAAACCTAACAAAATAAGAGGTTGTAGTTTTCGAAATATTGTTGCTAAGAATCTCCATATATCACTGTCATAGCTAATGTACATCTAGTACTGCTAGTAACATATAATTTATTAACATGATGTGATTTTGCTTCATATTGCATTTATTACTTTTACTATATGACAACACATTCCAACAGCTGTTGTTTTGCTGCTGTTTGATCGTACAAAAACTTCGTAGGAACTTATAATTGTTTTCTCAAAGAAGTGAAAAATATTTGCCTGTGAGTGGTCACAGTTTGTTCACATTAGACAAATTTTTGTTTGGCGGCAAATAAATTTGTTTGTCAATAATCAGGTGTTCTGTTGTTTGCCTCTAATAAATATTTTATGGTCAGACTACGAGAAGGAAATATTTGTCGTTTTTCGTCTAATGTTTTCCCAATGTGACCGTACCTTTATAAATTTTAAAATGTTTCCTTACAGAAAATTAAGGGCTATTAAAATAAGAACTGCCTAATTAATTTCCTAAATTTTTTATTTTTGTTCCTCGCACATAATTCTGAAAGTTAGCGATCTGCAATTAAGATTTACAAAATGCTTTTTATCCAAATGAAAAATCAGGGTATAAAATCAAATCTTTGTTTGGCGGCAAATAAATTTGTTTGTCAATAATCAGGTGTTCTGTTGTTTGCCTCTAATAAATATTTTATGGTCAGACTACGATAAGGAAATATTTGTCGTTTTTCGTCTAATGTTTCCCCAATGTGACCGTACCTTTATAAATTTTAAAATGTTTCCTTACAGAAAATTAAGGGCTATTAAAATGAGAACTGCCTAATTAATTTCCTAAATTTTTTATTTTTGTTTCTCGCATATAATTCTGAAAGTTAGCGATCTGCAATTAAGATTTACAAAATGCTTTTTATCCAAATTAAAAATCAGGGTATAAAATAATTTTTCTAAGCTGTTTAAGATACCTGAAAAATAAAGGTGGTAGATAAATTTTAGGTCGGCACCACTAGTCTAGATCATAAGCTAGTGATTCTACTTCGATATTTTCCACCTATGTATAATTATGTATGTTACTTGGTTACGTTCAATATTTTTGAGATATTACAATATAATAATATAATGTACTTACTTGCAAATCTTGGATCGTTTGCTGTAGTGCCATACCAAGAAGCAGATGTTCTCATGTCAGTGTAGTGTCCTGCCAATGAAATATTTTCTGTAGGCCCGCAATAGCTTTGAACACCTGGACTGTGATAAATAGTACTCATTGTGTAAGGATTTGCCATAGTGGATGGTCCTAAGCCGCAAGGTGAATTAATACTGCTGCGACTTGAGTTTGATCTAAAAAAAAAAACGATGAGCAAAATATTAAAAGTTTCTCCTTAATAACTATTGTCTTCAGCAAAGAGCGTAAATAAACTCATTTCCTTTGCATGATTTTATTCTTGGGATGAAATCATAGAAAAACTTTTGCAGTGGTGGTGTTTGCCAGGAGTGAAAGACTAAAACAATCATTTACACTGACCCAAAACCTCCCAGTGGCACTGCCGGAATGCTTTACGTCAAGGGTGGGAAAGGTCTTAAGGCTCCGTTAGGCAACCGTTGCTGTACCGCTACAGCACAGTACTTTTAGCACGTTTGTCCACTTATAGAACATTTAAAAACGTGCGTAGGTCTTACTCTATTTTGTTGTTTTAATATGAAAAAGAATAGCTGTTCACAAAACAGTGATGGGAATTAAAAATGTTCAAATAGTGAGTCTTGCGAAGAAAAAGTACCTAAACGATGTAAATAGTATTAAAACTGTATTTGGTGTAGGTACATAAAAATATATCTATATTATATATTTATAATAAATAAATATTTATCTATGTATACATACATATCGTTAAATAAAACGCAAAAAGCCCTATCTAACAAAAAAATCGAATCGGCTTTTTAATATATTCCGATGTATTTCACCAACATCATACATAGCTATGTACATATGTAAGAAATGAGATTATTTTTTATATGTGCATACACAAAAAATGGTTTGAAGCCATTTTAATCCGTTTATCTATATCACATTTATATTTAACGTGTTAATATCGTCATACAAAATGCAAAAGGGCATATCATCCTCTTAAATAATTTTTCAGGATAGATAAAAATCTTAATAAAAAAAACTATTGTGATTATAGAATGTCTGAGCTAATGATACTATGCTGAAAATTTTTTTGTGATCAAAATAGTTTCATTTTTATTAAGTTTTTCACCTCTCCTGAAAAATGTTTAAAAACGATGATATGCCCTTTTGCATTTTATATGACGATATGTATTTATTGTATGCATACATCTAATATATGTATATTTATGTACAAACATACATACCTACATTCCCACACAGATATTATTATTACCAAAAGTACCAAAAAAACTGAGCAAAAATACCACCATTCTATTTAGCATACAAGCAACCCATCACTGCTTTAAAACTGTCACTTAGCAACGTTAGGTTTTCTATTTTATACGTTCCGGCAACGTGACATTTAAATTCGGTAAGCTTTTGCATTGGTTTTCCCATGCCATATGCGAACAGCTGACACGTTTTCTTAAAGAAACAGTACGGCACGGTTGGCTGTTTCTACCTTTAGTTGAGGTCTACACGTAACATAATATGTAAGATGAGATTGTCAAATTCAATCGCAGAGAGAATTATGTTACGTGTAGACCTCAAATTAGTGTTATCTCAATGTTATAGGAATTTTTATGAGAGCGTTGTTATAAGAATTCTTATAACAACAATCTTATGAGATGAACTGTCAAAAAACACATGTACATGAAAGTAAAATAGTGTGTATGTGTGAGTGTTTATTAAAATAAATGAAAAACGATGTTTTTGATAAAACTTCTGTGTTAAATAAATGAATCAATGTGTTTAATTGATTTATAAAATTAAATTTATGTGAAAAATTAAAAATAAAACAACTAATTATGCAAAAGTAGTACATGTTGACTCGATGAGCATTTGCATAAAATGAAATCTTATCGGAAAAGTAAAATTACGTCTTCCGCTAGTCTGATATTAAGAGAAAATTTGACATTTTGTTTTTAGTATTCTGCCGACGTTTTTTCTCATGTTATCTCAAAGTTAATGTCTCGTGAAGACGCTGTGTTAGACCCGATCTAAATTATTTCTTTTTAATACGCAATCCCATTATGAAATCGTGGACAGATGAAGAACACATGTTCGGCATCTTCCACAACATTACCAACAGAACTCGGACGATAAAAGTCGGATGCCTCGTTTTCACCGCCAGAAAAATACTTTTTTTTTTTTTGTCATCATGAAACCACTCTATTGTATTTCCTTTCTATTATATATACTTTAATTTATATATTTACTTAAAATAGTTGCAAAACCTCTTGTATCTTTGTATCGAGAGAAATATTTTATTGAATAATTAAGTTGTTGTTGATAATTAATCCATATCCATATATTATATAATAAATTTAGTAAAGTGTGACTTTGGCTCGCACACGAAGGGTTCCGTACGAATACACATATGTATATCCCTCTTTGTTTTTGTCCCTTTCGTCATTTTGGCAGTTTTTTCGTTGTGCTTTCATGTTTAATTTAAGTTTTTTATTTTTTAAGTATATTTTCGTTGCTTTTGGGTTTTTTGGCTTTTGCGCTTTTTCCATTTTCGAGGTTTTTTAATTTTTTCTGGTGATTTTTCGTTTTTTGCATTTTTTTGTTTTGATTGATTAGTTTAGTTTTGCCGATTTTTTGGTTATGGTATTTTTGTAACGTTTTTACTTTCCTACAATATTTTTAGTTTTAGCGATTTCTTTTAGTTGTGGCAATTTTTTTCAGTTTTGGCGCTTTTTTCGTTTTTGGGGTTTTTTTTTTTGGTTTTTTAGATTTAGCGATTTTTTTGTTTTGACACTTTTTTTCGTTTTAGCGATTTTTTTGGTTTTTGGCGATTTTTTTAGTTATTGCGCTTTATTTGGTTTTTGCGCTTTTTTCGTTTTTGTGATTTCTTGTTTTTATTTATGGCGATTTTTTAATTTTTTGATGATATATTTAGTTTTAGCGATTTTGTAGTGCTCTTTTCATTGTGACTTTTTTCGGTTTTTGAAGTTTTTTTAGTTTTTTTTGCGATCTTTTTAGTTTTGGTGATATATTGCGTCTTAGCGTTTTTTTTCATTTTGCTGCTTATTTTCCTTTAAGCGTTTTTTTAATTTTAGCGTTTTTTTCGTTTTGAAATTTTTTTAATTTTGGATTTTTTTATTTTTAGCGTTTTTAAAAATTCCATGATTCTACATCCTACGGTTTCAAAGATACAGTATATTGTCTAAATTACATAGTCAAAATTACATTAACTAATAGAATACCCTTTAATTTTTATTGCTTTAAATATCGGTGTTAATTGGTGTAGTCTATTATACAGACTACACCAATTAGCACTTACTTTGAAAATTTATAGTGTCTATATATAAGTGTCTTCATATTACGTTAAAATTTCAACATATTGCGTTGCTCGCTTTAGGACACCCTTTAATTTTTAACTGTCATATATGTTGTAGTGGCCAAAGTTTTACATATTCTGTGAAAATTTCAGGTCCGTAGCTCGTACGGTTCCCAAGATACAGCAGATTGTCTAAATTACATAGCAAAATTACATTAACTGATAGAACACCCTTTAATTTTTATTGTTTTAAATATCGGTGTTAATAAGTGTAGTCTATTCTATAGACTACACCAATTAAAACGAACTTTGAAAATTTAAAGTGTCTATATATAAGTGTCTTCATAATAAATTAGTATTTGAAAATTTCAGGTCCGCAGCTCTTGCGGTTCCCGAGAAAACATTACATTAATATTTCAATATTTTTCGTTGTTCGCTTTAGAACACCCTTTAATTTTTAGCTGTCATATATTTCTTGTTGTAGCGGCCAAATATATATATATTTGTATATATATATATATATATATATATATATATATATATATATATATATATATATATATATATATATATATATATATATATATATATATAGATATATATATATATATATATATATATATATATATATATACAGGGTGTTTTTTTTAGAGGTATAGAACTTCGAATTGAAATAAAGCACAAGAAAATCGTTTTAGTGTCCATCAATTTGGCTTTATTGGAAGGATAATTTTATGCCATTAATGTTTAAATATGATTTCGGGCATGTGGCCGCCGCGGCTGGCTCGAATAAAGCCAATTCTACAGGTTCAATTTTCAACCACTTTTTCGAGCATATGGGGCCGTATGTTGGCAATAACGCCACGAATGTTGGCTTCCAAGTCCCCTAACGTTTCTGGTTTGTTGGTGTAGACGAGCGACTTCACATATCCCCAAAGAAAATAATCCAATGGTGTCAAATCACACGATCTTGGTGGCCAATTGACAGGTCCATTCCGCGAAATTATGCGCTCATCGAATGTTTCCTTCAATAAATCGATTGTGACGTGCGCTGTGTGGCATGTAGCGCCGTCTTATTGGAACCACAAATCATCCACATTCATGCCATCCAATTCGGGAACAAAATAGTCGGTTATCATGGCTCTATACCGGTCTCCATTAACGGTAACTGACTCTCCAGCATTATTTCGGAAGAAGTATGGCCCAATGACTCCACCAGCCCATAGAGCACACCAAACAGTCAGTTTTTGTGGATGTAATGGCGTCTCAAGGGTCTCATGTGGATTCTCTTCACTCCAAATGCGGCAATGTTGCTTGTTGACGTAGCCATTCAACCAAAAATTAGCCTCATCACTGAACAAAATTTTGCGATGAAAATCAGCATCGAGATCAATCTCATTTTCGGCCCATACACCAAAATCACGACGCATTGCATGGTCTCGTGGCTTTAATTCTTGCACAAGCTGGATCTTGTAAGGTCGCAAGCCAAGATCTTTGCGCAAAATCTTCCATAAAGTTGATGGACAAAGCTCCAATTGCTGTGCACGGTGGCGAATCGATTCATTCGGGTCCTCTTCAACACTTTGCTCTACAGCGGCAATTGTTTCTTCGGTGCGCACTGTTCGACGTCTCTGCGGATGCGTATTATCACATAGAGTAAACGTAGTGCGAAAACGATCCATGGTTAACCGAATTAATTGCTCTGATGGACGATTATGTCGACCATAAAATGGACGGAGCTTGCGGTAAACTTCGCGAACTGAACCATTATTTTCGAAATAAATTTGCACGATTTGCAAGCATTGTTCTTTTGTCAACCTGTTCATGATGAAATGGCAAACCAAACTAAATATTAATCACTTGACAGCTGACAAAATGGCCGCCAGTTAAAAAAGTGATGCCAACTTAAAGTTCTATACCTCAATAAAAAACACCCAATATATATATATATATATATATATATATATATATATATATATATATATATATATATATATATATATATATATATATATATATATATATATATATATATATATATATATATATATATATATATATATATATATAACGAGTGATTTTTTTGCTATTATCTTTTTGGCAACACTAGTTTTGACAGCTCACGTACGTTTTGTATCTTGTGTCACTGTCAAACATCTTCAGTTTGGTCTATAATTTAATCATGAATCGTCTTACAAACGAACAACGCTTGCAAATTATTGAATTTTATTACCAAAATGCGTGCTCTGTTAAGAAAGTTCATCGCGCGCTTCTTCCATTTTATGGCCAGTTTAATCGACCTACTGAGGCTTCTATTCGGGCTATTGTAAAAAAATTTCGCACCAAATTTACATTGTTGGACATTAAACCACCAACAAGTTTACGTACCAACAACCGTTTGGTGCGGATTATGGGCTGGCGGCATCATTGGGCCGTATTTCTTCAAAGATGATGCGAATCACAACGTTACTGTGAATGGTGAGCGCTACCGTGCGATGATAACAAACTTTTTTCTGCCCAAAATGGAAGAGCTTGACTTGCATGACATGTGGTTTCAACAAGACGGTGCCACATGCCACACAGCACGCGAAACAATGGACCAATTGAGAGGCGAGTTCGGTGAACAGTTTATTTCACGCTTGGGACCAGTCAATTGGCCGCCCAGATCGTGCGATTTAACGCCTCTATACTATTTTTTGTGGGGCTATGTTAAGGCTAATGTCTATAGCGACAAGCCCGCTTCGATTGACGCACTGGAAGCCAACATTGCCAACATTATTCGTGAGATACCGGCCGAAATGTTGGAAAGAGTATGCCAAAATTGGACTAAGCGGATGGACCATTTGAGGCGCAGCCGCGGCCAACATTTGCATGAAATAATCTTCAAACATTAAATTATATCGACCCAACTATCGATCCAAATAAATATTTCATGCATTTTTCTGAATTTTATGTGTTTTTTTTTTACTTTCCGATAGTTCTTATAAAATCACCCATTATATATATATATATATTTATATATATATATATATATATATATATATATATATATATATATATATATATATATATATATATATATATATATATATATATATATATATATATATATATATATATATATATATATATATATATATATATATATATATATATATATATATATATATATATATATATATATATATATATATATATATATATATATATATATATATATATATATATATATATATATATATATATATATATATATATATATATATATATATATATATATATATATATATATATATATATATATATATATATATATATATATATATATATATATATATATATATATATATATATATATATATATATATATATATATATATATATATATATATATAAATATATATATATATATATATATATATATATATATATATATATATATATAACGAGTGATTTTTTTGCTATTATCTTTTTGGCAACACTAGTTTTGACAGCTCACGCACGTTTTGTATCTTGTGTCACTGTCAAACATCTTCAGTTTGGTCTATAATTTAATCATGAATCGTCTTACAAACGAACAACGCTTGCAAATTATTGAATTTTATTACCAAAATGCGTGCTCTGTTAAGTTAGATGAAGATCCACTTTTTTATCGAAGAATTGTGTTCAGCGACGAGGCTCATTTCTGGTTGAATGGATACGTGAACAAGCAAAACTGCCGTATTTGGAGTGAAGAGCAGCCAGAAGCATTGCAAGAGCTACCAATGCATCCACAAAAAACAACCGTTTGGTGCGGATTATGGGCTGGCGGCATCATTGGGCCGTATTTCTTCAAAGATGATGCGAATCACAACGTTACTGTGAATGGTGAGCGCTACCGTGCGATGATAACAAACTTTTTTCTGCCCAAAATGGAAGAGCTTGACTTGCATGACATGTGGTTTCAACAAGACGGTGCCACATGCCACACAGCACGCGAAACAATGGACCAATTGAGAGGCGAGTTCGGTGAACAGTTTATTTCACGCTTGGGACCAGTCAATTGGCCGCCCAGATCGTGCGATTTAACGCCTCTAGACTATTTTTTGTGGGGCTATGTTAAGGCTAATGTCTATAGCGACAAGCCCGCTTCGATTGACGCACTGGAAGCCAACATTGCCAACATTATTCGTGAGATACCGGCCGAAATGTTGGAAAGAGTATGCCAAAATTGGACTAAGCGGATGGACCATTTGAGGCGCAGCCGCGGCCAACATTTGCATGAAATAATCTTCAAACATTAAATTATATCGACCCAACTATCGATCCAAATAAATATTTCATGCATTTTTCTGAATTTTATGTGTTTTTTTTTTACTTTCCGATAGTTCTTATAAAATCACCCATTATATATATATATATATTTATATATATTATATATATATTATATATATATATATATATATATATATATATATATATATATATATATATATATATATATATATATATATA
>CATQFL010000024.1:0-39841 GCA_956483635.1 Panzeria rudis | reverse complement strand
TCATAAGAGACGTGCTAAGAAGTTTTATTCCAACATGAAAGATGCTTTAAAAAATGAAGATAATGAAACTGTTGCATTGTGCTTCGACTATATGCAAAATTTACCGTTGGCACAGAAGTGCCGGATACGGTGAGAAAATTAGTACTATACAGTGATGGTATCAGGACAAAATAAAAATCACACTGTTGTTAGATTCTTAATGAATTTGTGTGAAAATGGAAGATTTGATAGTAGGTCCATAATAAAATTAAAACATTTCGTACGAAATTTACGATAGTGATAGTTGTTTGTTTCAGAAACCAGTCAAGTGCAATATTTATATTATTATTTAAATATATAACAATATAAATAAAAAAAGCTTTATGGTTATCAAACAGTTGCAGAAATTGATAACTTTCATAGGAAAAATATCAGTTTTAAAAAACTGTTTTAAGATTGCTAGGAAGTTTTCTTTGATTTACTCAAAATCAAAAATTGTTCGCTTGACTGGTTTTTGAAATAAACGATTCAATTCTTCATCTATCATTTCTTTGACTACATCGTCACATTCCAAATCCTGTTTGGATGCCTCATGTCTTAAGCTGGTTAGAAAAGGGTCTGATGCAACCAGTAAACGACGAAAAATGCCAGTGTTTGACGAAACTGTATTGAATTTCCTAGAAAACATATATATATATATATATATATATATATTATATATATATATATATATATATATATATATATATATATATATATATATATATATATATATATATATATATATATATATATATATATATATATATATATATATATATATATATATATATTATATATAATATATATATATATATATATATATATATATATAATATATATATATATATATATATATATATATATATATATATATATATATATATATATATATATATATATATATATATATATATATATATATATATATATATATATATATATATATATATATATATATATATATATATATATATATATATATATATATATATATATATATATATATATATATATATATATATATATATAATATATATATATATATATATAAATATATATATATATATATATAATATATATATATATATATATAATATATATATATATATATATATATATATTATATATATATATATATATATATATATATATATATATATAATATATATATATATATATATATATATATATATATATATATATATATATATATATATATATACATATATATATATATATATATATATATATATATATATATATATATATATATATATATATATATATATATATATATATATATATTATTTTTTTTTTCTTTTTTTAATAATTTTTATAAAAGCTAAACCGTTCAAACCTTTTGTATAACACCGTGAATGTTAGATTGTATTCAAAAATATAATATGCACAACAAAACTTTGTCTTTCAGAAAAAATAAGTCGTATGTCAGCCTTACCAATAAGCAACATAGAAAATAGTTCTGAAGGCTTTTCAGGTGATCCTGGGCAAGAAGATAGCCAGATTTTAGCCGAGCTCAGCGATGTCGAACTGGTAATGAGCCTGTCTTCAAAGACTGCGACATCTGGTGCTATATCACAAAATCAAAGTCTTGCTCAACAAGTTTTAAAACAGACTACCGCGATACAATCTCCATATGTTGATACGCCTGCATCAGCTACAGTTACCATTGCTCATCAACAGTACAGCATCTCAAATTTGCAACATTTACATAACTTACATAGTCAGCATAGTTATCAGAGCTCATTTTTTAACAACCATTCAACACCGTTTAGTGTAACAGATATACTTAGTCCTATTGAAGAATCGTATCGTAAACTAGAAGCAAACGGAAATCCTACATCACCTTATCGGTAATATACATAAATAGATTTTAGTATAAGGGTGAGTACCTAACTATTAGTTCTTCATACCGTCATATAAAGCAGAAAACTATGTAAATGCATTGTAGTGTGATTATTTTGAACTAATTTTGGTTTTTAATCCAAATTGATTACACGCTGCACAGTAGGACGGAGTCAAAATATTTGGAACGTAAATCAGGCATTTCTAAACGAATATTTCTATTGGAATATCATTTCACATGGACATACCAGAAGAGTACTTCTATTTTTTCGGTTATATTTATTTATTATATCTTCAATAAAATAGAACTAACAATAAGTTATCAAATCTTACTCTAAAATATTAATTTTTGAGTCCAGCCAATGCCAGACAAAAATATCTGTTTTAGCGGTTGGTTTCTTGGCTGTCTACGTCTCTCGTGTTCGGCTGAGAGCAAGAGTGTACCTCCTTCTCAGCCGAGTGTGGCCTCTAAAGTTAATAATGTTTCGCGCTAGGGGATTTGGGTGCAACTAAAGTTTTTTATGTATCTTGTCACGTGCTTAAAAAACACCGTCTTAACCAGCGGTACATCTAAATCTACGAATTCGCTTGTTTCTGACATACCATGGGGCTGCTGTAATCGTACGAAGTATTTTATTTTATCGCCTTTGAATTTTTCTACACTTGATACCGAGGCAGTGCCCCATAACTGGATACTGGATACCGTATTGGTTTTAGAATTGAGTTGTATTGAAGAAGTCTACAATATAGGGCTAGAGTAGAGTCCCTTCCAATGAGCCAATTCATTTGAGCTGCTTCTAATTTCATTTGGGCCACCTTTGCATTTATGTGGGACTTCCATGTTATACGACGATCAAGATGAACACCGAGATATTTTACTTCAGTGTTTTGAGGTATAGTTTGGTTATTTATTTGTATAGGTGGGCAGGTTTCTCTGCACAATGTAATATGTAAACATTTTTGTTCGTTAATTTTTATCCGCCGTTGTTCCAACTGCGGTATATAATCTTGCAGTTTGCGGGAAGCTTCTTTATGGCTTTTGTGAACACTAGAAGAGCTGTATCATCTGCGAATGTTACTATGTGTATGTTACTGCTTACCGGCAAGTCAGAGGCATATATCAGATATAATATAGGAACGAAGATGCTGCCTTGAGGAACTCCGGCTACAATCGGTTGCGGAGGGCTTAGAAAATTACCTTCTTTAACAACAAATTGTTGGTCAGTTAAGTAGCTTTCTGAAAGCTTAAGGGTGTTTTCGGGTAGGTCTTGCTTTAGTTTATGTATTAAACCTTCGTTCCATACTTTATTTATGTTTCAAATATCAGGTCTTTTACTTCCTCAGGAGCGGAGCTATGTAGTCTTAAAGTAGGGCACTTCGGCCATGTAAAATTACTTACTGCTTGCCGTGGTTGTGTTTCTCATTTGATTTTAAAAACTATTTGCAGTATTATAGCCTTTAATAAGATCTAAAAAGCAAATGTTTGGTTGTACACTTATCCATACATATAATAAAACTGTAAAAAGGGCGTGTCTGTACATGAAATATTTTTCGAAAATTTTTATTGTGGCGTAAACAGTAATCAATGTAGAGAACAAAAAACCAAATTTTGGAATTTTTGTCTGTCTGTCTGTCTGTCTGGCCGAACACGCTTCACGCAAAAACCACTGAAGCTATTTTTATGAAATTTGGTATAAAGGTACTTTAGAGTCCTGATTCAAACATAGGGTACTTTTTAATGCGATAAAATATCTTATTTTTAAGTTAAAACAGAAAAAAAAAACGAAAATATACCCAATTTTACTAATATAAATGTTGTTGAAAATTAGAAAAATGTTTTTTTTTTAACGGTGGTGGCATTGTTTATTTTGTATAACGGGAACTTTAAAAAATAAGTAAAAAACGTTGTTTATGTGAAATACTTTCTCAAAAGAAGATATGCAGGAAAAAACACAAGAATTAATTTGGGGCTAAATTCAAAATTTATTTCGACTCGTTTTTTTCCACTTACGTTCGGGTTGGGACTTAGAACAATAATAATGAATATAGCAAAAAATCAATATACCAAAAAAAGTTTAAGCGCCAAAATGAAAAAGAAATTATATTGAAAGAAAAATGTCAAACAAGATAAGCTTTGACTGAACATTAAACTGGGGTATTTCATACGTAAACATCCCGCCCCCCTTGCACGAGTGCAACAGTAGAGGCCAAAATCTAATTATAAAGAGAAAAAAAATCTAATTTGTTATACATATTCATTATAATTTACTAAGTAAAACAGCAAAAAAAAAACTAAGTTAGAAGAAAAAGTACATGAAGCTTAGGGAAAATGTCCACGTTTATAACATTGTAGCAGTTCCGTTTGAAGAACCGCGTTGTTGTTGCAATTGCTCCGTACGTGGTTGCATTTGTTGTGATTGTTGCTGCAGTTGTTGTATTTGCTGTTTTAGTTGTTGTATTTCTAATTGTAGTTGTTGGGTGTTTTTAGCATTGTTGGGACGAGCTCTTTTGCTAGTTTTCCTTTTTTTCTTTTCCTTTTGCTTCTCATCTGTTCGCTTTCCATTCTGATCGGTTTCGTGAGCCATCGTGTACGCTTCTGACTTGCGACCTTAAAACGATGAAGGAGGGTGTGATGCTCTGCTGAACAATCCATACATCTTTCCCTGCTAGTGCACTTGTATGGGAGTGTGCAAGGCAATTAAAGCAATAGCGGTATTTCGTGACCACCTTCCACCGCTCTCCGACAGACATCTTGCGGAATTAGAGGTACTTCCGAATGGCATGCTCACTTTTGCATACACGGCCAGCGTTGCCAGAATGCTGATTTTATCATATTTTTGATGATTTTTTAACCAAAATATGATATGATGATTTTTTTCCCCAAATGATGATATTTTTTCTCGAAAATTATAATTTTTTATACTTTTTATATGTATATCGTCAAAGAAAATGCAAAAAGCCCCATCGGACATATTAAAAGTTTTACAGGAGAAGGATGAAATCTGTTTAAATCAAAAAAATATATTGACAGTTAGTGTACAATTTTACAATATAATTAAAAAAGGACCAACAAATTTATATATTTATTGTGAAATTTTGCATGAATTGCCCATATATTTTTCATTTCAACAAGCTTTATGCTTCTTCTGTAAAACTTTTAAAATGTTAGATAGGCTTTCTGCATTTTCTGTGACGATATATAAATAGTTATTGAAACATATCATGCCTTACTTTGTGTAGTTTTTTGGATCAATTAATATATAATTTTCAAACGTTTTTAATATAAAAGTTTATTAAAGTGCATTCATCAGCTTTGAAAGATGATTTTGAATGATAAAACTATCAATCATAATCGATGATAAAAATTTTTGTGGGATGTACAAAGTTTATTGGGCTAAATTCAAATAATTTTTAAATTTGTTTCTATCATGTACAGGTTTTTTTAATGGGTATGACTAATATTTCAAATAGCTACGTCAATATATTTCACCCTAACTCAATAACGAATTATCCGATTTGAATAAATAAGCCAATCATGCATACTAATTTTTTATATTTCCAACTGTTTTGGAGTTCTTCAGAAATTATCGGCGAAATTTTTGTTTTGCAAAATTAATTGTTCGTTTTTAAAAACTCATAAAACAAATTAAAACTGCAAAAACTTTAAATTGTTATCATTAGTCTGACAGGTAGGATAACTAGAAATAAAATAAGCCTTAAATCATGAAAATCGATGGCAAATGCTGATTTTATTCGCAATTAAGTGAAGGTGCTCAGTTCATAAAAATCAAAATTTTCATACAAAAGAAAAATTTAAATTTGTGTGTGTATTAGTTCCCTCAACTAATTGTGAATAAAATCGATATTTACTTTTGATTTTAATGGTTTATGGCTTATTATGTTCCTAATATACCTGCAAAGCTGCCCTCTTCATTTGTCCATGACTTTTTAAAAACGAAAAAAAAATTCTTTGGTCGAGTGGTCTACGCGGAAGAGAACTCTGAAGAGATTAGCAGGAGATATCGAAACTTGTCAGTTCAACCCTACGTGCAGTTAAATTTTTCTTTGTCTACATGCTTCACATTTATCTATAAATAAAAATATAATTTTATTAAAAAATTAAATTAAAGCCGAGCTCAAGCCAATATAATTAAATTTCTTTGGATATAAGCCCTTATACATACATACAGTTCGACTAAAACTCATAACTTAATTGAAAAAAAATTTACTTTGCATGAAAAACGCATTTTTCGCCGCTAATTTCTGAATAACTCCGAAGCAGATGGAAATTAAAAAGAATTAGATATAAATGACTTAAATGTAATTTTATTCTGCATTTTTTATTTATTGAAATTGGATAAACCATTCTCAAGTTAGGGTAAACTATACTGATGTACATATTGAAAATCTTAGTCATGCCCATTAAAAAATCTGTACGTGATAGGAAAAAACTGAAAACGGATTTATGCATTAAAGTTTGTATATTCCACATATTTTTATTTAAAAGATGAAAAATGTTTTTTGTGTATACCAGTGCATATAGTTGTGTTTTCCGAGTTTTTTTTCGCGGTGGAAGTGGTTTTGTCGCATTTTTATATGTTATTACAGTCATGGCGATATTTTATATACTTCTCTGATCGCTGCCGGTTTTCAAACCTTTTCAGGAATTTTTTACAAGTATCTTTTTAATATTGGTTGCAAAAAAAGCAGTAACTCTCCTATCTAGAATATGCCATGAAGGAAATCAGATAATCTAAAAAAACGCGTTTTTGTTTTAGTTTGCTGTAAAAGTCTCATTGTTCAGCTTTGGAATAAAAGTTTGTGATGATTTTTTATATCCAAATATGATAATTATTCCACCAAATGATGATTTTCTTCGAAAAGCTTCTGCCAACGCTGTACACGGCAATCCCGCATACTCTCTTCGCATGGGACCGGTTTGACTTCCGGGGGAGCTTTTAGCGACTTCTCAGCGGTACTATGGACCACAAAACGAGCAACTGGCTTAGACATTGGGAAAATCTAGGAGGAAACAAAAGAGCAAAGAAAAAACAATACGTTAGTTAGAATCCGAATTAGGGAGGAGAACGAGCTTCACAATTGGCCGGGTAATAATGCCAGAAGCCGTTCTCACATCAGCAACTCTAACTTTAGAGTCCTGACCACAGTACACTCTCAACTCGACCTAATCTCCATAGAGTAGGGGGCAAATTGTCTTGGCGGACGACCACCAGGTCATCTACTACAAAATCTCGTTCAGGTAATTTCCACTTTGTCCGCTTGTGGAGTTCCTTTAAATGCTCCTCTTTCCACCTTCCAGCAAACTGATGGTGGAGAATTTTAAGTTTCTGCCATCTGTTAGCCAAACTTATCGACAATCCCGAATGGTCTAGTTCGGCACGTCCGAGTAATGGGCGCCCGATAAGAAAATGACCGGGGGTCAAAGGAATAAAATCAGTTGGGTTATCAGTCATTGCGCACAAGGGTCTGGAATTCAAGCAGGCTTCAATGCGGGTCAACATTGTTTCAAACTCAGGGTATGTAAATTTCTGTGAATGAGAAACTCCTTTTAAATGGGTCTTGAAACTTTTTACAAAAATGCCATTCCAGGGCTCTTCGCCACCCAATGAAAGAACTTTACTTCTCAATTCGTGCAAAAACTTCCTACGGTCGCAGGCAAGTAGCTTTGCAGCACCAACAAAAGCCGTGCCATTATCAGAGTACATATGATGAGGCGCCGAGCGACGTGATATAAAACGGGTAAATGCTGCCAGAAAAGCTTCTGAACTCATATCTTCAGTCACTTCGAGATGAATCGCCTTTGTACCAAAACAAACAAATACCACGACATAACCTTTGAAATTTGACAACCTCTCCCACTGTAGTATTTGATGTCAAAGGGTCCGGCGATCTCAACACCGGTATGGTCAAATGGCTTGCCAATAGAAGTTCTCTCCGGGGGTAAAGCCGCCATCATTTGACGACTGACTTGTTTGTGTTGAATGATGCATTCTTTACATTTATTCACAATTGTGCGGACCAAATTTCTAAGTCTGGGAACCCAAAATTCGAGCCTCACAATACGCATAAGCAACGAACTCCCACCATGAAGCGAGTATTGGTGGACATAACTCAGATACAACCGGGTAAAAGGAGCACAATAAGGCAAAATCTTAGGGAAGCGTTCATCGTATGTCAGACCAGCGGCTTGGACAAGCCGGCCATTCACTCTCATGATTCCACTTTAATCAATAAAAGGGTTTAAGGAGAGTAGTTTACTCCCTTTGAACAAACTATCGCCTTTCAGCATATGGTTATATTCGGGTAAGTACAACTGCTGAGATAAAATTATTAATCGGGGTTTCACAAATACTATCTCGGGTTTCGACAATTCATGAGTCATAGGTACCATTACGCCTTCGTAACTTATCATAAAATTGAAAAATATAGGCAATGTTGCGAGTCAGCTCGGGGTAAACTTGAAAAACGCTTAAGTATATCGTCTGAGTCATCAGTCCGGGCAAAATGAGTCATTACGTTTTTCGTCTCGAGATTTGTGTGATACATAATTTGCGTTCGAGGCCATGTGTCCTCAGGCTGACATAACCACTTAGGGACATGCCACCATAAGGGGTTGTTTATCAAATCTCGAGCTAGAGATCCACGGTTTGCCAAATCGGCGGGGTTATTTTTAGAATCAACGTGAGACCAATTCTCAGTGCCAACTTTTTTTTAAGGATCAACGCAACTCTGTTGGCGACAAAAGTAGGCCAGTGGCATGGGGGTTTTTGAAGCCAGGATAAAACTATGGTAGAATCAGTCCAAAAATGAATATATTTTTCTGGCGAGATCCATTTGACTACACATTGAGTCTACCATATTTGCCAACAATGCAGCTCCGCAGAGTTCTAGACGAGGTAATGTCTCGCATTTGACTGGCTCCACTTTTGTCTTTGCCGCCAGTAAGTGACAGGTAATTTCATTACTAGGAGCGACAGCACGTAAATATAAAGTTGCAGCGTATGCCTTCTCTCAGGCATCGCAAAAGCCATGAAACTCTATGTCATAATCGGGGTGGAAATTAACCCATTAATCTCTTCTTCTATTTTCTGGTAATCCTCTAAAAATGCGTGCCATTTATTTAGAGTTGGGGCGGTTAAACATTCATCCCAATCTGTCTTGTCTTTCCAAATCTGTTGCATTATCATCTTAGCGACAATAATTTTAGGAGGAAGCCATCCGGCGGGGTCAAATAACTTTGCTATTTCTGACAAGATAGCACGCTTTGTAACTAAATCCCTGTTCGGCGGCGTTACAAGCCTAAAATAGAAACTGTCGGAACTTGCATTCCATCGCAAGCCGAGTGTCTTATTCGTGCTTGTATCCGAAAATTTCAAGAAATCTGCTACTAGCAGATTCTCTCTGGGTAAATCTTCTAACAAACGTTTATGATTCGCAGTCCATTTTCGGAGAACAAAACCAGCGGAACCTAGAACGTTTGTCAGATCATTATGACGCACAATGGCCTCATCTAGTTCATGAGAACCAGCGAGAACATCATCGACGTACATTTTGGTTCGCAATATTTCGGACACTGCAGGATTTTGAGCTTCACATTCATTGGCTAAATGAATAAGAGTACGTATGGCCAGATACGGTGCACAGTTTACTCCCAAAGTGACCGTATTAAGCTCGAAATCCTTGACTTCGTCATCGGGATTTTCACGGAATGGAATGCGTTGAAATGGGGTATGATTAGGATGACCTACTATTTGCCGGTACATTTTTTCAATGTCGACATTAAACACAAAACGATAAAGTCGCCAACGGAGCATCAAGACTGTAAGGTCCGCCTGTAGGGTATAGGGTGTCATTTAAGCTCACGCTGTTTGACGACGCGCTGGACGCATTAAAGACAACACGGAGTTTGGTAGTTGTGCTGTCAGGTTTGCAGACAGCATGGTGAGGTAAATAATAAGAAGCATTTTCTGCACTACATGGATGAACTTCTTGCATATGTCCTAATTCAATATATTCGCCAATCACTTTATCGTACTGAGATTTTAATTCGGGGTTCCGTAAAAGACGACTTCATTTCTCTTAAATTGAGACAGCGCGCAATTTCGAGAATTTCCTAGAGACAGGGTTTCCAGAAATTCACGCTTAAAAGGCAACGACCATCGGGGTTCCTATAGGTTGTTGACTGGTAATGTTGTTCACAAAACTTGTCTGAGTCAGACAGTTGGGTTGCTTTTGGAACTTCTTCAAGTTCATAGAAGCGTGAAAGCTGATTATTCAAATCAATTTGATTGAAATAAGCCTCAATCGAGTGTAGGGGGTTATCGTGAAACACCTTACCAGTCACACTCCAACCGAACATGGTATTCTGCGCGATAAGGTTACCATTCGGGTGCTTTTCGACCTTGGGTAATAATATCTGGGGATATACGTCTCCCCCCAGCAGAAGATGCATACGGGTAAACTTAACATCAGTCTGTCCAATCTCAATGAAATCGGAGGATCGGATGTCAGAAATCGAGCACGTAGGCAACCGGCCGGTCAACTTCTCCACGACATATGCTTCACATTGAATTCTGAAATCTGGGTTTGTTTTAGACCTAATCGTGATGAAACATATTGTAGAAGCTGTTGCCGATAAACTTCCGTTAAGGCCTGTAATTTTTGCCATAGCAGATGAAAGTGTAGGTAAACAAAGTTTCCGCTGTAATTTTTGCGAAATGAAAGTAGCTTGAGAAGCAGGGTCAATCAGCGCTCGTGCCACAGATTTAATATCGCCAACGACAATTTCACAAGTTGTTGTCCCTAGCAATACTGTAGATTGGGGATTGGAGTCTACATGTGAGGCATACGTCTGGAACGATCTAGCGGCACTTGAGGTAGAGGGTCTATCATCAGGGTTTTGTTGGGGTGGACTGTAATTTGAACCATAGGTGCCAGAACCTCGGGAGTTATTTTCATTAGGGTAAAAACCAGAACGGTTCAAGCGAGTGGGGTTAGGGTTATCTGTACCTTTCGATAGGGAGTTATTCGAGTTTCGATTAAGATTCTTGTGCAGAAGCGAATGATGTTTTTGTTTGCAAATGAAACAGACATGAACGCTCTTACACATTCTATACTCATGGGAAGATGCCAAGCAGTTAGTGCAAAATTTCATCCTTTCCACAGTTAGTAAACGGTCATCAACACTTTTTCCTAGAAATACTGAACATAACCTAAGGGGATGTTTCTCAGGACATAAGACACATTGAGTTATACTCCGACACGGGTTGGTCTTAGTCACAAATGCTTTAACTTTTCTGGAATCAGTTGACTTTTTCGAATTATTAGTGGTGTTATTTTTAACGGGATTTTGAGGGGGGTTTGGATGCGAACCTTTTATATCCTAAACCGATTCCAGAGTTTTGTAACGCAAAGTCCGAAATTTGTCCATTTCACTCCACAGTGGCATATCAGCATCCACCTTTTCTGACTGTTCCAGAGATTTAAGGTACTATCAGGGAGTTTTGTAGAAGCAATATAAACAAATAGTACGTCCCAACTATCAGTTTTTACTTTCAGCAATGAAAGATTAGTGATACAATCGTTTATATTTCTCTGCAATTCTTTAATATTAGGGCCAGTTTCGCGCGTAACAGGGTTGATATTGAAAAGAATTTTGAGCTGAGCGTTGATCAGAACGCGTTTATTCTCATATCTGTCCATTAAGTTTTTCCATGCTATTGCAAAACCATCACTGGTCAATGAACAGGTACGAATCATTTTATGGGGCTCGCCTTTGGTGTACTGCAAAAGGTAGTACATTTTCGAAGCAGAGTCGATTCGGGGATTTTCGCCAACCATACTTTAGCCGTGTAGGCGTGATGCCGTAACAAATGCCAAATGCGTAGGGGTGGTTTTGATCCATTTTATCCCCTCGTGGTCCAAAATCCGAAAAAAATATATCCTATATGAATTGTGGGCCAAATATCTATTTATATACCGAATTTTATTTAAATCGGTTCAGCCGTTTAGGCGTGATGCCATAACAAATGACAGAGTTGTGCGTAGGGGTTGGTTTTGACCCATTTTGTCCCCTCCTGATCTAAAAATCGGGAAACAAGTATAGCCTATATTAATTGTGCGCTAAATATCTATCTGTGTACCAAATTTTATTTGAATCGGTTTAGCCGTTTAGGCGTGTTGCCGTAACAACTGCCAAATGTGTAGAAGGTGGTTTTGACCCAGTTTATATCCTCCTGGTCCAAAATCCGGGAAAAAGGTACAGCCCATATTAATGGGTCTATCTGTGTAACAAATTTCATATCTGTGTACCAAGTTTCATTTAAATCGGTGTAGCGGATTAGGCGTGATGCAGTAACCAAAATCTGCAAACAAACAAACATACACCTATTAATATGATTATTTCGAACGTATTTGCTTTGTGAATCTAAATTGATTATTAGGCTAAGGTTCGTAACGTTATATTCAGAAAAGAATTGGGTATGATTAATATTCCAAGGAACAATGGAAAAATTAACATCAACTTAATTTTTCAACGTACACAGCAGAACAGAGTAGCGCCACTTTCGGAAGCCGCTACACTTCCATCGTCAGTGCTCACGTGTATTTGCTATCACCACTTGTCAGGTGGCTCTGTTGAATGTGATTTTAATTCTTATATATACAACTTTTTCGCGGAAATTGAATACGAGAATTAAATCACTCTCAAGCTGATATTAAAGTGCACTTTCCCAGCGTTGCCATCGGTTTATTTTTCTTCATTCCCATTTTTCTGATTTTTGTTCTACTCAAGACAAACTTTTTTGGTTTGATTTAATACTTAAGTATATATGAACATGTAAACATGTGAAAAGCTCAAGCCAGTAGCTAATTGTTTTATTAATATGATTATTTCGAACGTATTTGCTTTGTGAATCTAAATTGATTATTAGGCTAAGGTTCGTAACGTTATATTCAGAAAAGAATTGGGTATGATTAATATTCCAAGGAACAATGGAAAAATTAACATCAACTTAATTTTTCAACGTACACAGCAGAACAGAGTAGCGCCACTTTCGGAAGCCGCTACACTTCCATCGTCAGTGCTCACGTGTATTTGCTATCACCACTTGTCAGGTGGCTCTGTTGAATGTGATTTTAATTCTTATATATACAACTTTTTCGCGGAAATTGAATACGAGAATTAAATCACTCTCAAGCTGATATTAAAGTGCACTTTCCCAGCGTTGCCATCGGTTTATTTTTCTTCATTCCCATTTTTCTGATTTTTGTTCTACTCAAGACAAACTTTTTTGGTTTGATTTAATACTTAAGTATATATGAACATGTAAACATGTGAAAAGCTCAAGCCAGTAGCTAATTGTTTTATTAATATGATTATTTCGAACGTATTTGCTTTGTGAATCTAAATTGATTATTAGGCTAAGGTTCGTAACGTTATATTCAGAAAAGAATTGGGTATGATTAATATTCCAAGGAACAATGGAAAAATTAACATCAACTTAATTTTTCAACGTACACAGCAGAACAGAGTAGCGCCACTTTCGGAAGCCGCTACACTTCCATCGTCAGTGCTCACGTGTATTTGCTATCACCACTTGTCAGGTGGCTCTGTTGAAAGTGGCGCTACTCTGTTCTGCTGTGTACGTTGAAAAATTAAGTTGATGTTAATTTTTCCATTGTTCCTTGGAATATTAATCATACCCAATTCTTTTCTGAATATAACGTTACGAACCTTAGCCTAATAATCAATTTAGATTCACAAACATACACCTCATTTTTATATAATATATGGATATATATCTTAATATCTTTCTTTCTTTTCCCGAACACGTACCCGAATCAAGAGAAATACGACTTGGTAGTTTGGTGGTAAAATTAAGATTGATTCTCATTTATTATTTTCTTCTTATTATAAACTACTTATTCTTATCCGCAACATAGTAGTTAAAAGTATATATAATTAGTATTGATAAGTAATTGCAGGGTTCGCATTATACCTCCTTTATTTTTAAATTGAAATTTACAAATTTTTTTAGTGTTACATACTATTTATAGTATTCAGAATAATGTAAGCATTATACAATAAATTTTTTTTATTTCATTTCACAGGTAATTAGGTGTGTACCTCCCTCTTTTAAAAACATTTTTTTATTAAAAATTAAGATATAAGTGTTGTATGCAATTAAGATAGGGTGATCACCTTACTTAACTATGTAGTAATTTTAAATATAATTAAAAAATTGTTTTGAACTATTTGTATATAATATATAATATTATTATTATTGTTTTATAATAAAGACTTACAAAATATTTATATCAAATATATATATATATATATATTAAAAATGTTTTTTTTCCTTATACATTGGGATTTTTCACATTCTGTAGGAAATGCGATTTCCAGTATTGTATTTATTTCTCAAGTTTTTCTTATTCTGTTCTTATGAACAATTTTTCTTTTCTTTGATACATCATCGTAAATTGTTACATTAACGCCATTTATATTTTTAACAATATAAGGAGCTTCGTAAATACTTTTATGCTTTTCGTAAGGCTCTTTTTTTAATAGAACGCTGTCGTCAACCTGTAGTGATATAGGCTTTGCAAATCTATCATGTAGTTTTTTGTTCCTTTCCTTGTGTTTATTGATTAAATCTTTTGCAAGAATATGGGTCTTTTGTAATCTGTGTTTAACCTCCTTACTATAATTATCCAAATTGTAAAGTGGGTCTGAATTTATAGTTCATTTGGCAGTGTCGCTTTCTTACCGAAAACTAACTCAAAAGGTGGAAATTGATTTTCAAACGCAGTGTTTATTGTAGTGTTGTGATAAAAAGTGAAATATTCCAGGTATGTGTCCCAATCGTTCATGTTTTCTTTTATATAAGCTCGGATATATTCATTAAGTACACGATGGTTACGTTCTACTGTACCTACACTTTGATGGTGATAGGCGCTAGAAAATTTTAGGTAAATTTTTAATAATTTGCATAGTTCGGAAAATAATTCTTTTTTGAATTCCGTACCCTGATCGGATTTTATGGTGTTCATTCTGCCATATGTTAAATAAAGGTTTCAAATATTGCACTCGCCATAGTATGAGCTAATTTGTCGGGTACTGAAACGGTAACTAGATATTTTGATAAATCTCACATTAATTTTATGGCGTATTTGTTGCCGTAAGTTGAATGGGGTAAAGGACCTATAGTATCTAAAACACCTATATCAAATGCTTTAGTTGGAGTAGGGGTTAGAACTAGTTTTTCGACATTGCCTGGTCTGACTTTATTTATACTACATTCTCTGCAATTTTTAACAAATCTTGAAATATCTTTCGTCATTTTCTTCCAATAGTACTTTGTACGAATTTTTGCGTATAACTTCTTTTGACCACAGTGGCCGCCTGATCATTATGGTATATTTCCATAAATTTTAACTTGTCGTGTTCATCGGTTGTTATTTCATTGGATCTGTGAGAACTATTTCTAGAGTTTTTAAAATCGTTATTCCATTATCTTTTAGAGTTTGAATTGGACAAATTGAAAAATGAATCACTTTTTGACCATTCTGCTATGAAAATTTTGTGGCTGTTCGCTTCTTTTTGTAACCTCGAAAGCAAATTGTCTAAACAAATTGTTTCGTTAACAATCTCAAAATCAATATATAGCAATTTCTTAAATTTTTTGTATATATTTATGCGCATTTTAGTAAGTTTTTGATTTGTATAAAATAACTCTGTTTTAGTCTTGGAAACTTTTTCATTGAAATTGTGTGAAAATTTCTCGTAAGTTTTTAATTGAATCGATCCTTTCTCTTCTAAATCATTTTTATTTTTATTACTTTTCTTCGACATTGCTCGAGTTGTCATTGAAAATACGTTGTTATTTGTGCTCTTTAGTTTATTAATGGAAATTCTGCACAAAGCATCCGCACCTACGTTTTCTTTCCCTTTTGTATACTCGACTGTAAAATTGTATTCGGAAAGCTCCAATCTAATTTTTGTTAACTTGGAAGAAGGATCTTTTATATTAAACAAGTAAGCCAGAGGTCTATGGTCGGATCGAACTGTAAAAGTAGTTCCGTATATGTATGGTCGAAAATGGATAATGGCAAAATGAATTGCTAAGAGTTCACGCTCAATTATTGATTTCTTTTGTTCGGATAGGCTGAATGACCTTGAAGCAAAGTAAATTGGTAAATCATTATTATTGATGTTCCCCTCCTGGTCCAAAATCAGGGAAATAAATATAGCCTATATTAATTGTGGGCCTAATGTCTATTTATGTACCGATTTTCATTTAAATCGGTTCAGCCGCTTAGGCGTGATGCCCTAACAAATGACAGAGTTGTACGTAGGGGGTGGTTTTGACCCATTATATCCCCTCGTGGTCCAAAATCCGAAAAAATATATCCTATATGAATTGTGGGCCAAATATCTATTTATATACCGAATTTTGTTTAAATCGGTGCAGCCATTTAGACGTGATGCCATAACAAATGACAGAGTTGTGCGTAGGGGTTGGTTTTGACGCATTTTGTCCCCTCCTGATCTAAAAATCGGGAAACAAGTACAGCCTATATTAATTGTGCGCTAAATATCTATCTGTGTACTAAATTTTATTTGAATCGGTTTAGCCGTTTAGGCATGTTGCCGTAACAAATGCCAAATGCGTAGAAGGTGGTTTTGACCCAGTTTATCTCCTCCTGGTCCAAAATCCGGGAAAAAGGTACAGCCCATATTAATGGGTCTATCTGTGTAACAAGTTTCATATCTGTGTACCAAGTTTTATTTAAATCGGTGTAGCGGCTTAGGCGTGATGCCGTAACCAAAATCTGCAAACAAACAAACATACACCTCATTTTTATATAATATATGGATATATATTTTAATATCTTTCTTTCTTTTCCCGAACACGTACCCGAATCAAGAGAAATACGACTTGGTAGTTTGGTGGTAAAATTAAGATTGATTCTCATTTATTATTTTCTTCTTATTATAGACTACTTATTCTTATCCGCAACATAGTAGTTAAAAGTATATATAATTAGTATTGATAAGTAATTGCAGGGTTCGCATTATGCCTCCTTTATTTTTAAATTGAAATTTACACATTTTTTCAGTGTTACATACTATTTATAGTATTCAGAAAAATATAAGCATTATACAATAAATTTTTTTTTATTTCCTTTCAGAGGTAATTAGGTGTGTACCTCCCTCTTTTAAAAACATTTTTTTTATTAAAAATTAAGATATAAGTGTTGTATGCAATTAAGATAGGGTGATCACCTTACTTAACTATGTAGTAATTTTAAATATATTTCTAAAACTAATTAAAAAATTGTTTTGAATTATTTGTATATAATATATAATATTATTATTATTGTTTTATAATAAAGACTTACAAAATATTTATATCAAATATATATATTAAAATGTTTTTTTCCTTATACATTGGGATTTTCCACATTCTGTAGGAAAAGCGATTTCCAGTATTGTATTTATTTCTCAAGTTTTTCTTATTCTGTTCTTATGAACAATTTTTCTTTTCTTTGATACATCATCGTAAATTGTTACATTAACGCCATTTATATTTTTAATAATATAAGGACCTTCGTAAATACTTTTATGCTGTTCGTAAGGCTCTTTTTTTAATAGAACGCTGTCGTCAACCTGTAGTGATATAGGCTTTGCAAATCTATCATGTAGTTTTTTGTTCCTTTCCTTGTGTTTATTGATTAAATCTTTTGCAAGAATATGGGTCTTTTGTAATCTGTGTTTAACCTCCTTACTATAATTATCCAAATTGTAAAGTGGGTCTGAATTGGTTTATAGTTCATTTGGCAGTGTCGCTTTCTTACCGAAAACTAACTCAAAAGGTGGAAATTGATTATCAAACGCAGTGTTTATTGTAGTGTTGTGATAAAAAGTGAAATATTTCAGGTATGTGTCCCAATCGTTCATGTTTTCTTTTATATAAGCTCGGATATATTCATTAAGTACACGATGGTTACGTTCTACTGTACCTACACTCTGATGGTGATAGGCGCTAGAAAATTTTAGGTAAATTTTTAATAATTTGCATAGTTCGGAAAATAATTCTTTTTTGAATTCCGTACCCTGATCGGATTTTATGGTGTTCATTCTGCCATATGTTAAATAAAGGTTTCAAATATTGCACTCGCCATAGTATGAGCTAATTTGTCGGGTACTGAAACGGTAACTAGATATTTTGATAAATCTCACATTAATGTTATGGCGTATTTGTTGCCGTAAGTTGAATGGGGTAAAGGACCTATAGTATCTAAAACACCTATATCAAATGCTTTAGTTGGAGTAGGGGTTAGAACTAGTTTTTCGACATTGCCTGGTCTGACTTTATTTATACTACATTCTCTGCAATTTTTAACAAATCTTGAAATATCTTTCGTCATTTTCTTCCAATAGTACTTTGTACGAATTTTTGCGTATAACTTCTTTTGACCACAGTGGCCGCCTGATCATTATGGTATATTTCCATAAATTTTAACTTGTCGTGTTCATCGGTTGTTATTTCATTGGATCTGTGAGAACTATTTCTAGAGCTTTTAAAATCGTTATTTCATTATCTTTTAGAGTTTGAATTGGACAAATTGAAAAATGAATCACTTTTGGACCATTCTGCTATGAAAATTTTGTGGATGTTCGCTTCTTTTTGTAACCTCGAAAGCAAATTGTCTAAACAAATTGTTTCGTTAACAATCTCAAAATCAATATATAGCAATTTCTTAAATATTTTGTATATATTTATGCGCATTTTAGTAAGTTTTTGATTTGTATAAAATAACTCTGTTTTAGTCTTGGAAACTTTTTCATTGAAATTGTGTGAAAATTTCTCGTAAGTTTTTAATTGAATCGATCCTTTCTCTTCTAAATCATTTTTATTTTTTATTACTTTTCTTCGACATTGCTCGAGTTGTCATTGAAAATACGTTGTTATTTGTGCTCTTTAGTTTATTAATGGAAATTCTGCACAAAGCATCCGCACCTACGTTTTCTTTCCCTTTTGTATACTCGACTGTAAAATTGTATTCGGAAAGCTCCAATCTAATTTTTGTTAACTTGGAAGAAGGATCTTTTATATTAAACAAGTAAGCCAGAGGTCTATGGTCGGATCGAACTGTAAAAGTAGTTCCGTATATGTATGGTCGAAAATGGATAATGGCAAAATGAATTGCTAAGAGTTCACGCTCAATTATTGATTTCTTTTGTTCGGATAGGCTGAATGACCTTGAAGCAAAGTAAATTGGTAAATCATTATTATTGATGTTCCCCTCCTGGTCCAAAATCAGGGAAATAAATATAGCCTATATTAATTGTGGGCCTAATGTCTATTTATGTACCGATTTTCATTTAAATCGGTTCAGCCGCTTAGGCGTGATGCCCTAACAAATGACAGAGTTGTACGTAGGGGGTGGTTTTGACCCATTATATCCCCTCGTGGTCCAAAATCCGAAAAAATATATCCTATATGAATTGTGGGCCAAATATCTATTTATATACCGAATTTTGTTTAAATCGGTTCAGCCGTTTAGGCGTGATGCCATAACAAATGACAGAGTTGTGCGTAGGGGTTGGTTTTGACGCATTTTGTCCCCTCCTGATCTAAAAATCGGGAAACAAGTACAGCCTATATTAATTGTGCGCTAAATATCTATCTGTGTACTAAATTTTATTTGAATCGGTTTAGCCGTTTAGGCGTGTTGCCGTAACAAATGCCAAATGCGTAGAAGGTGGTTTTGACCCAGTTTATCTCCTCCTGGTCCAAAATCCGGGAAAAAGGTACAGCCCATATTAATGGGTCTATCTGTGTAACAAGTTTCATAACTGTGTACCAAGTTTTATTTAAATCGGTGTAGCGGCTTAGGCGTGATGCCGTAACCAAAATCTGCAAACAAACAAACATACACCTCATTTTTATATAATATATGGATATATATTTTAATATCTTTCTTTCTTTTCCCGAACACGTACCCGAATCAAGAGAAATACGACTTGGTAGTTTGGTGGTAAAATTAAGATTGATTCTCATTTATTATTTTCTTCTTATTATAGACTACTTATTCTTATCCGCAACATAGTAGTTAAAAGTATATATAATTAGTATTGATAAGTAATTGCAGGGTTCGCATTATGCCTCCTTTATTTTCAAATTGAAATTTACACATTTTTTCAGTGTTACATACTATTTATAGTATTCAGAAAAATATAAGCATTATACAATAAATTTTTTTTTATTTCATTTCAGAGGTAATTAGGTGTGTACCTCCCTCTTTTAAAAACATTTTTTTTATTAAAAATTAAGATATAAGTGTTGTATGCAATTAAGATAGGGTGATCACCTTACTTAACTATGTAGTAATTTTAAATATATTTCTAAAACTAATTAAAAAATTGTTTTGAATTATTTGTATATAATATATAATATTATTATTATTGTTTTATAATAAAGACTTACAAAATATTTATATCAAATATATATATTAAAATGTTTTTTTCCTTATACATTGGGATTTTCCACATTCTGTAGGAAATGCGATTTCCAGTATTGTATTTATTTCTCAAGTTTTTCTTATTCTGTTCTTATGAACAATTTTTCTTTTCTTTGATACATCATCGTAAATTGTTACATTAACGCCATTTATATTTTTAACAATATAAGGACCTTCGTAAATACTTTTATGCTTTTCGTAAGGCTCTTTTTTTAATAGAACGCTGTCGTCAACCTGTAGTGATATAGGCTTTGCAAATCTATCATGTAGTTTTTTGTTCCTTTCCTTGTGTTTATTGATTAAATCTTTTGCAAGAATATGGGTCTTTTGTAATCTGTGTTTAACCTCCTTACTATAATTATCCAAATTGTAAAGTGGGTCTGAATTGGTTTATAGTTCATTTGGCAGTGTCGCTTTCTTACCGAAAACTTACTCAAAAGGTGGAAATTGATTTTCAAACGCAGTGTTTATTGTAGTGCTGTGATAAAAAGTGAAATATTTCAGGTATGTGTCCCAATCGTTCATGTTTTCTTTTATATAAGCTCGGATATATTCATTAAGTACACGATGGTTACGTTCTACTGTACCTACACTCTGATGGTGATAGGCGCTAGAAAATTTTAGGTAAATTTTTAATAATTTGCATAGTTCGGAAAATAATTCTTTTTTGAATTCCGTACCCTGATCGGATTTTATGGTGTTCATTCTGCCATATGTTAAATAAAGGTTTCAAATATTGCACTCGCCATAGTATGAGCTAATATGTCGGGTACTGAAACGGTAACTAGATATTTTGATAAATCTCACATTAATGTTATGGCGTATTTGTTGCCGTAAGTTGAATGGGGTAAAGGACCTATAGTATCTAAAACACCTATATCAAATGCTTTAGTTGGAGTAGGGGTTAGAACTAGTTTTTCGACATTGCCTGGTCTGACTTTATTTATACTACATTCTCTGCAATTTTTAACAAATCTTGAAATATCTTTCGTCATTTTCTTCCAATAGTACTTTGTACGAATTTTTGCGTATAACTTCTTTTGACCACAGTGGCCGCCTGATCATTATGGTATATTTCCATAAATTTTAACTTGTCGTGTTCATCGGTTGTTATTTCATTGGATCTGTGAGAACTATTTCTAGAGTTTTTAAAATCGTTATTCCATTATCTTTTAGAGTTTGAATTGGACAAATTGAAAAATGAATCACTTTTGGACCATTCTGCTATGAAAATTTTGTGGATGTTCGCTTCTTTTTGTAACCTCGAAAGCAAATTGTCTAAACAAATTGTTTCGTTAACAATCTCAAAATCAATATATAGCAATTTCTTAAATATTTTGTATATATTTATGCGCATTTTAGTAAGTTTTTGATTTGTATAAAATAACTCTGTTTTAGTCTTGGAAACTTTTTCATTGAAATTGTGTGAAAATTTCTCGTAAGTTTTTAATTGAATCGATCCTTTCTCTTCTAAATCATTTTTATTTTTATTACTTTTCTTCGACATTGCTCGAGTTGTCATTGAAAATACGTTGTTATTTGTGCTCTTTAGTTTATTAATGGAAATTCTGCACAAAGCATCCGCACCTACGTTTTCTTTCCCTTTTGTATACTCGACTGTAAAATTGTATTCGGAAAGCTCCAATCTAATTTTTGTTAACTTGGAAGAAGGATCTTTTATATTAAACAAGTAAGCCAGAGGTCTATGGTCGGATCGAACTGTAAAAGTAGTTCCGTATATGTATGGTCGAAAATGGATAATGGCAAAATGAATTGCTAAGAGTTCACGCTCAATTATTGATTTCTTTTGTTCGGATAGGCTGAATGACCTTGAAGCAAAGTAAATTGGTAAATCATTATTATTGATGTTCCCCTCCTGGTCCAAAATCAGGGAAATAAATATAGCCTATATTAATTGTGGGCCTAATGTCTATTTATGTACCGATTATCATTTAAATCGGTTCAGCCGTTTAGGCGTGATGCCCTAACAAATGACAGAGTTGTACGTAGGGGGTGGTTTTGACCCATTATATCCCCTCGTGGTCCAAAATCCGAAAAAATATATCCTATATGAATTGTGGGCCAAATATCTATTTATATACCGAATTTTGTTTAAACCGGTTCAGCCGTTTAGGCGTGATGCCATAACAAATGACAGAGTTGTGCGTAGGGGTTGGTTTTGACGCATTTTGTCCCCTCCTGATCTAAAAATCGGGAAACAAGTACAGCCTATATTAATTGTGCGCTAAATATCTATCTGTGTACTAAATTTTATTTGAATCGGTTTAGCCGTTTAGGCGTGTTGCCGTAACAAATGCCAAATGCGTAGAAGGTGGTTTTGACCCAGTTTATCTCCTCCTGGTCCGAAATCCGGGAAAAAGGTACAGCCCATATTAATGGGTCTATCTGTGTAACAAGTTTCATATCTGTGTACCAAGTTTTATTTAAATCGGTGTAGCGGCTTAGGCGTGATGCCGTAACCAAAATCTGCAAACAAACAAACATACACCTCATTTTTATATAATATATGGATATATTTTTTAATATCTTTCTTTCTTTTCCCGAACACGTACCCGAATCAAGAGAAATACGACTTGGTAGTTTGGTGGTAAAATTAAGATTGATTCTCATTTATTATTTTCTTCTTATTATAGACTACTTATTCTTATCCGCAACATAGTAGTTAAAAGTATATATAATTAGTATTGATAAGTAATTGCAGGGTTCGCATTATGCCTCCTTTATTTTTAAATTGAAATTTACACATTTTTTCAGTGTTACATACTATTTATAGTATTCAGAAAAATATAAGCATTATACAATAAATTTTTTTTGTATTTCATTTCAGAGGTAATTAGGTGTGTACCTCCCTCTTTTAAAAACATTTTTTTTATTAAAAATTAAGATATAAGTGTTGTATGCAATTAAGATAGGGTGATCACCTTACTTAACTATGTAGTAATTTTAAATATATTTCTAAAACTAATTAAAAAATTGTTTTGAATTATTTGTATATAATATATAATATTATTATTATTGTTTTATAATAAAGACTTACAAAATATTTATATCAAATATATATATTAAAAATGTTTTTTTCCTTATACATTGGGATTTTCCACATTCTGTAGGAAATGCGATTTCCAGTATTGTATTTATTTCTCAAGTTTTTCTTCTTCTGTTCTTATGAACAATTTTTCTTTTCTTTGATACATCATCGTAAATTGTTACATTAACGCCATTTATATTTTTAATAATATAAGGACCTTCGTAAATACTTTTATGCTTTTCGTAAGGCTCTTTTTTTAATAGAACGCTGTCGTCAACCTGTAGTGATATAGGCTTTGCAAATCTATCATGTAGTTTTTTGTTCCTTTCCTTGTGTTTATTGATTAAATCTTTTGCAAGAATATGGGTCTTTTGTAATCTGTGTTTAACCTCCTTACTATAATTATCCAAATTGTAAAGTGGGTCTGAATTGGTTTATAGTTCATTTGGCAGTGTCGCTTTCTTACCGAAAACTAACTCAAAAGGTGGAAATTGATTATCAAACGCAGTGTTTATTGTAGTGTTGTGATAAAAAGTGAAATATTTCAGGTATGTGTCCCAATCGTTCATGTTTTCTTTTATATAAGCTCGGATATATTCATTAAGTACACGATGGTTACGTTCTACTGTACCTACACTTTGATGGTGATAGGCGCTAGAAAATTTTAGATAAAATTTTTAATAATTTGCATAGTTCGGAAAATAATTCTTTTTTGAATTCCGTACCCTGATCGGATTTTATGGTGTTCATTCTGCCATATGTTAAATAAAGGTTTCAAATATTGCACTCGCCATAGTATGAGCTAATTTGTCGGGTACTGAAACGGTAACTAGATATTTTGATAAATCTCACATTAATGTTATGGCGTATTTGTTGCCGTAAGTTGAATGGGGTAAAGGACCTATAGTATCTAAAACACCTATATCAAATGCTTTAGTTGGAGTAGGGGTTAGAACTAGTTTTTCGACATTGCCTGGTCTGACTTTATTTATACTACATTCTCTGCAATTTTTAACAAATCTTGAAATATCTTTCGTCATTTTCTTCCAATAGTACTTTGTACGAATTTTTGCGTATAACTTCTTTTGACCACAGTGGCCGCCTGATCATTATGGTATATTTCCATAAATTTTAACTTGTCGTGTTCATCGGTTGTTATTTCATTGGATCTGTGAGAACTATTTCTAGAGCTTTTAAAATCGTTATTTCATTATCTTTTAGAGTTTGAATTGGACAAATTGAAAAATGAATCACTTTTGGACCATTCTGCTATGAAAATTTTGTGGATGTTCGCTTCTTTTTGTAACCTCGAAAGCAAATTGTCTAAACAAATTGTTTCGTTAACAATCTCAAAATCAATATATAGCAATTTCTTAAATATTTTGTATATATTTATGCGCATTTTAGTAAGTTTTTGATTTGTATAAAATAACTCTGTTTTAGTCTTGGAAACTTTTTCATTGAAATTGTGTGAAAATTTCTCGTAAGTTTTTAATTGAATCGATCCTTTCTCTTCTAAATCATTTTTATTTTTTATTACTTTTCTTCGACATTGCTCGAGTTGTCATTGAAAATACGTTGTTATTTGTGCTCTTTAGTTTATTAATGGAAATTCTGCACAAAGCATCCGCACCTACGTTTTCTTTCCCTTTTGTATACTCGACTGTAAAATTGTATTCGGAAAGCTCCAATCTAATTTTTGTTAACTTGGAAGAAGGATCTTTTATATTAAACAAGTAAGCCAGAGGTCTATGGTCGGATCGAACTGTAAAAGTAGTTCCGTATATGTATGGTCGAAAATGGATAATGGCAAAATGAATTGCTAAGAGTTCACGCTCAATTATTGATTTCTTTTGTTCGGATAGGCTGAATGACCTTGAAGCAAAGTAAATTGGTAAATCATTATTATTGATGTTCCCCTCCTGGTCCAAAATCAGGGAAATAAATATAGCCTATATTAATTGTGGGCCTAATGTCTATTTATGTACCGATTTTCATTTAAATCGGTTCAGCCGCTTAGGCGTGATGCCCTAACAAATGACAGAGTTGTACGTAGGGGGTGGTTTTGACCCATTATATCCCCTCGTGGTCCAAAATCCGAAAAAATATATCCTATATGAATTGTGGGCCAAATATCTATTTATATACCGAATTTTGTTTAAATCGGTTCAGCCGTTTAGGCGTGATGCCATAACAAATGACAGAGTTGTGCGTAGGGGTTGGTTTTGACGCATTTTGTCCCCTCCTGATCTAAAAATCGGGAAACAAGTACAGCCTATATTAATTGTGCGCTAAATATCTATCTGTGTACTAAATTTTATTTGAATCGGTTTAGCCGTTTAGGCGTGTTGCCGTAACAAATGCCAAATGCGTAGAAGGTGGTTTTGACCCAGTTTATCTCCTCCTGGTCCAAAATCCGGGAAAAAGGTACAGCCCATATTAATGGGTCTATCTGTGTAACAAGTTTCATAACTGTGTACCAAGTTTTATTTAAATCGGTGTAGCGGCTTAGGCGTGATGCCGTAACCAAAATCTGCAAACAAACAAACATACACCTCATTTTTATATAATATATGGATATATATTTTAATATCTTTCTTTCTTTTCCCGAACACGTACCCGAATCAAGAGAAATACGACTTGGTAGTTTGGTGGTAAAATTAAGATTGATTCTCATTTATTATTTTCTTCTTATTATAGACTACTTATTCTTATCCGCAACATAGTAGTTAAAAGTATATATAATTAGTATTGATAAGTAATTGCAGGGTTCGCATTATGCCTCCTTTATTTTCAAATTGAAATTTACACATTTTTTCAGTGTTACATACTATTTATAGTATTCAGAAAAATATAAGCATTATACAATAAATTTTTTTTTATTTCATTTCAGAGGTAATTAGGTGTGTACCTCCCTCTTTTAAAAACATTTTTTTTATTAAAAATTAAGATATAAGTGTTGTATGCAATTAAGATAGGGTGATCACCTTACTTAACTATGTAGTAATTTTAAATATATTTCTAAAACTAATTAAAAAATTGTTTTGAATTATTTGTATATAATATATAATATTATTATTATTGTTTTATAATAAAGACTTACAAAATATTTATATCAAATATATATATTAAAATGTTTTTTTCCTTATACATTGGGATTTTCCACATTCTGTAGGAAATGCGATTTCCAGTATTGTATTTATTTCTCAAGTTTTTCTTATTCTGTTCTTATGAACAATTTTTCTTTTCTTTGATACATCATCGTAAATTGTTACATTAACGCCATTTATATTTTTAACAATATAAGGACCTTCGTAAATACTTTTATGCTTTTCGTAAGGCTCTTTTTTTAATAGAACGCTGTCGTCAACCTGTAGTGATATAGGCTTTGCAAATCTATCATGTAGTTTTTTGTTCCTTTCCTTGTGTTTATTGATTAAATCTTTTGCAAGAATATGGGTCTTTTGTAATCTGTGTTTAACCTCCTTACTATAATTATCCAAATTGTAAAGTGGGTCTGAATTGGTTTATAGTTCATTTGGCAGTGTCGCTTTCTTACCGAAAACTTACTCAAAAGGTGGAAATTGATTTTCAAACGCAGTGTTTATTGTAGTGCTGTGATAAAAAGTGAAATATTTCAGGTATGTGTCCCAATCGTTCATGTTTTCTTTTATATAAGCTCGGATATATTCATTAAGTACACGATGGTTACGTTCTACTGTACCTACACTCTGATGGTGATAGGCGCTAGAAAATTTTAGGTAAATTTTTAATAATTTGCATAGTTCGGAAAATAATTCTTTTTTGAATTCCGTACCCTGATCGGATTTTATGGTGTTCATTCTGCCATATGTTAAATAAAGGTTTCAAATATTGCACTCGCCATAGTATGAGCTAATATGTCGGGTACTGAAACGGTAACTAGATATTTTGATAAATCTCACATTAATGTTATGGCGTATTTGTTGCCGTAAGTTGAATGGGGTAAAGGACCTATAGTATCTAAAACACCTATATCAAATGCTTTAGTTGGAGTAGGGGTTAGAACTAGTTTTTCGACATTGCCTGGTCTGACTTTATTTATACTACATTCTCTGCAATTTTTAACAAATCTTGAAATATCTTTCGTCATTTTCTTCCAATAGTACTTTGTACGAATTTTTGCGTATAACTTCTTTTGACCACAGTGGCCGCCTGATCATTATGGTATATTTCCATAAATTTTAACTTGTCGTGTTCATCGGTTGTTATTTCATTGGATCTGTGAGAACTATTTCTAGAGTTTTTAAAATCGTTATTCCATTATCTTTTAGAGTTTGAATTGGACAAATTGAAAAATGAATCACTTTTGGACCATTCTGCTATGAAAATTTTGTGGATGTTCGCTTCTTTTTGTAACCTCGAAAGCAAATTGTCTAAACAAATTGTTTCGTTAACAATCTCAAAATCAATATATAGCAATTTCTTAAATATTTTGTATATATTTATGCGCATTTTAGTAAGTTTTTGATTTGTATAAAATAACTCTGTTTTAGTCTTGGAAACTTTTTCATTGAAATTGTGTGAAAATTTCTCGTAAGTTTTTAATTGAATCGATCCTTTCTCTTCTAAATCATTTTTATTTTTATTACTTTTCTTCGACATTGCTCGAGTTGTCATTGAAAATACGTTGTTATTTGTGCTCTTTAGTTTATTAATGGAAATTCTGCACAAAGCATCCGCACCTACGTTTTCTTTCCCTTTTGTATACTCGACTGTAAAATTGTATTCGGAAAGCTCCAATCTAATTTTTGTTAACTTGGAAGAAGGATCTTTTATATTAAACAAGTAAGCCAGAGGTCTATGGTCGGATCGAACTGTAAAAGTAGTTCCGTATATGTATGGTCGAAAATGGATAATGGCAAAATGAATTGCTAAGAGTTCACGCTCAATTATTGATTTCTTTTGTTCGGATAGGCTGAATGACCTTGAAGCAAAGTAAATTGGTAAATCATTATTATTGATGTTCCCCTCCTGGTCCAAAATCAGGGAAATAAATATAGCCTATATTAATTGTGGGCCTAATGTCTATTTATGTACCGATTATCATTTAAATCGGTTCAGCCGTTTAGGCGTGATGCCCTAACAAATGACAGAGTTGTACGTAGGGGGTGGTTTTGACCCATTATATCCCCTCGTGGTCCAAAATCCGAAAAAATATATCCTATATGAATTGTGGGCCAAATATCTATTTATATACCGAATTTTGTTTAAACCGGTTCAGCCGTTTAGGCGTGATGCCATAACAAATGACAGAGTTGTGCGTAGGGGTTGGTTTTGACGCATTTTGTCCCCTCCTGATCTAAAAATCGGGAAACAAGTACAGCCTATATTAATTGTGCGCTAAATATCTATCTGTGTACTAAATTTTATTTGAATCGGTTTAGCCGTTTAGGCGTGTTGCCGTAACAAATGCCAAATGCGTAGAAGGTGGTTTTGACCCAGTTTATCTCCTCCTGGTCCGAAATCCGGGAAAAAGGTACAGCCCATATTAATGGGTCTATCTGTGTAACAAGTTTCATATCTGTGTACCAAGTTTTATTTAAATCGGTGTAGCGGCTTAGGCGTGATGCCGTAACCAAAATCTGCAAACAAACAAACATACACCTCATTTTTATATAATATATGGATATATTTTTTAATATCTTTCTTTCTTTTCCCGAACACGTACCCGAATCAAGAGAAATACGACTTGGTAGTTTGGTGGTAAAATTAAGATTGATTCTCATTTATTATTTTCTTCTTATTATAGACTACTTATTCTTATCCGCAACATAGTAGTTAAAAGTATATATAATTAGTATTGATAAGTAATTGCAGGGTTCGCATTATGCCTCCTTTATTTTTAAATTGAAATTTACACATTTTTTCAGTGTTACATACTATTTATAGTATTCAGAAAAATATAAGCATTATACAATAAATTTTTTTTGTATTTCATTTCAGAGGTAATTAGGTGTGTACCTCCCTCTTTTAAAAACATTTTTTTTATTAAAAATTAAGATATAAGTGTTGTATGCAATTAAGATAGGGTGATCACCTTACTTAACTATGTAGTAATTTTAAATATATTTCTAAAACTAATTAAAAAATTGTTTTGAATTATTTGTATATAATATATAATATTATTATTATTGTTTTATAATAAAGACTTACAAAATATTTATATCAAATATATATATTAAAAATGTTTTTTTCCTTATACATTGGGATTTTCCACATTCTGTAGGAAATGCGATTTCCAGTATTGTATTTATTTCTCAAGTTTTTCTTCTTCTGTTCTTATGAACAATTTTTCTTTTCTTTGATACATCATCGTAAATTGTTACATTAACGCCATTTATATTTTTAATAATATAAGGACCTTCGTAAATACTTTTATGCTTTTCGTAAGGCTCTTTTTTTAATAGAACGCTGTCGTCAACCTGTAGTGATATAGGCTTTGCAAATCTATCATGTAGTTTTTTGTTCCTTTCCTTGTGTTTATTGATTAAATCTTTTGCAAGAATATGGGTCTTTTGTAATCTGTGTTTAACCTCCTTACTATAATTATCCAAATTGTAAAGTGGGTCTGAATTGGTTTATAGTTCATTTGGCAGTGTCGCTTTCTTACCGAAAACTAACTCAAAAGGTGGAAATTGATTATCAAACGCAGTGTTTATTGTAGTGTTGTGATAAAAAGTGAAATATTTCAGGTATGTGTCCCAATCGTTCATGTTTTCTTTTATATAAGCTCGGATATATTCATTAAGTACACGATGGTTACGTTCTACTGTACCTACACTTTGATGGTGATAGACGCTAGAAAATTTTAGATAAAATTTTTAATAATTTGCATAGTTCGGAAAATAATTCTTTTTTGAATTCCGTACCCTGATCGGATTTTATGGTGTTCATTCTGCCATATGTTAAATAAAGGTTTCAAATATTGCACTCGCCATAGTATGAGCTAATTTGTCGGGTACTGAAACGGTAACTAGATATTTTGATAAATCTCACATTAATGTTATGGCGTATTTGTTGCCGTAAGTTGAATGCTTTAGTTGGAGTAGGGGTTAGAACTAGTTTTTCGACATTGCCTGGTCTGACTTTATTTATACTACATTCTCTGCAATTTTTAACAAAACTTGAAATATCTTTCGTCATTTTCTTCCAATAGTACTTTGTACGAATTTTTGCGTATAACTTCTTTTGACCACAGTGGCCGCCTGATCATTATGGTATATTTCCATAAATTTTAACTTGTCGTGTTCATCGGTTGTTATTTCATTGGATCTGTGAGAACTATTTCTAGAGTTTTTAAAATCGTTATTCCATTATCTTTTAGAGTTTGAATTGGACAAATTGAAAAATGAATCACTTTTGGACCATTCTGATATGAAAATTTTGTGGATGTTCGCTTATTTTTGTATTCGGAAAGCTCCAATCTAATTTTTGTTAACTTGGAAGAAGGATCTTTTATATTAAACAAGTAAGCCAAAGGTCTATGGTCGGATCGAACTGTAAAAGTAGTTCCGTATATGTATGGTCGAAAATGGATAATGGCAAAATGAATTGCTAAGAGTTCACGCTCAATTATTGATTTCTTTTGTTCGGATAGGCTGAATGACCTTGAAGCAAAGTAAATTGGTAAATCATTATTATTGATGTTCTGGCTTAATGTAGCTCCGCAACCAGTTTTTGCGGCATCGACAGTGATTATAAATGGCTTTGCAAAGTCAGGATACTGCAATATTCTGGGAGATAATAAAGCAGATTTTAGTTTCGTAAAAGAATTTTGACAATTTTCTGTCCAGCTAAGTGGTGTATTTTTCCTTGTAAGAAAATTTAAGGGTGCTGCTAAAATAGCAAAATTTGGGATACATTTTCGATAATAATTAGCGAATGCAACGAATCGTCTTACCGCGTCTTTATCTGTAAGAGTTGGATACGTTTTTACTACACTGATTTTATATTCATCAGGCAAAATACCTTTCGCAGTACATTTATGGCCTAAAAAAGTAACTTCTGGCCGGAAAAAATTGCACTTGTAAGGGGTTATCTTAAGGTTGTGGTTTCTTAGAATTTCAAAAACATTTTTTAAATTTTGAATGTGATGTTTCTTACTACATCCGATAATAATAACATCATCACTATAGAGAAAAGCTTTGTTTGGTGCAAGACCCGAAAAAGCAATAGACATCATTCTGGAAAAAGAGTTTGGAGCGATGTTAAGTCCGAAGGGTAAAACTTTCCAACGGTATGATCCGCTATCAGTGCTGAAAGAAGTAATATCGCGAGAATCTGGGTGTAGAGGTATCTAATGAAAGCCTGAGTATAAGTCTATGACTGAAAAATATTTCGCACGACTAAGGTTGTCTAAAATGTCGTCTATTCTAGGCAAAGGAAATTTGTCGGCAATTAACCTTTTGTTTGAGGCTCGATAATCGACGCATATTCTATAGGATTTTTTATCATCTAAACTCTTTTTGGGAACTAATATCAACGGGCTATTGTAGTTAGAGGTACTTGGTTCTATTAGATCGTTATCCAATAAGTTTTTTACTTGTCGATTTATCTCATCTTTTTGCGTGTGTGCCAGTCGATAATTCTTAATGTTGACAGGAGTAGAATCAGTCAATCGCAGTTTCAGTTCATAGAAGTTAGTAATTGTCATTTTGTCATCTTTTAATGCAAAAATATCCGAAAATTGCTCACAAAGTGGTAATAAATCATGTATGACGTTATCTGGCATTTGTTTTTGCAGCACATTTTTAAGTTTTGAAATACGATCACAATCCGTTTGAATAAATGTAAAAATTTTGTAGCCTTTCTGCTCTAATGTTATAATTTCTGATGTATTTTATTTCGTCTGTTGTATTAACAACGCGTAAAATAGAATTCTCCGAATCTTTAATGCTTTTTCCTATAAATACTCCCTTAGAAACTTCCTGTTAATTAATGAGCATTGGTTCTGTAACTTTTTGAAATTAAAAATTCTTTAAACTTCACACTTAGGTGGAATAATGCAAGAACAACCACTTGTACTCTGTAGTATCGGTATATTAAGTCTAGTATCTCGAATAAAAAGAGATATTGTCGTGGATTCATAATCGATTTTTTTTTGTTGTTCTTAAGAAAATCTTTTCCCAATCTACCATTTGAAGGAATGTTGAAGTCATCATTAACTACATTTGAGGAATTGAAAAATTTGAAATATTTAACTGTGTGTAAATTGTTCCTAATGTCGGCACGGCAAATGTTGTTATACCAGTTATACTGATTTTTTCATTTTCATTTAATGTAATATTTGAGCTTAAACATGAAAGTTTGACTAATGAAATGTCTGCTTGGGAATCTACGAGAAAAGTAGATGGTCTGTCTCTGTTAAATAAATTGAGTTGAATAAAGTCTGCATAGCTAGGATTTAAACTATAAATTGATTTAAAAGTTTTTGGTTGGTCTAATTTAAAGTTTCCTCCCCCAACAGCAGTGTTTGTTGAGGGGCCTCCACGTTTAAAGACCTAACTGAAACCCTGTTGTTGTTGAAACCTCGAGAAAAGTTTGATCGACCATTACCACGGTAGTTATTTTGAGTATTGTTAAAGTTTCTGTTATTACGATTATTTGCGGGGTAAAAATTCCTGCCACGGAAATTTCCACTATTGCTGCCACGATGGCCATAATTATTACAATACTGAGTAAAATTATTTGCTTGATTAGAATTAGGTTTGAAATTACGATTATTTGTTCGGAAAGTAAGAACCTGGTGTTATTTTATTTCTGTTGCTTGTTCAACAATTAGCTTCGCCACTACCTCTTTGGGATCTGAAAAAGTTGATGATGCCAATATTGATTTTACTAATTCAGACCTGGCATTCAACCGACATATACTTACAGTTTGTTCAACTGCCATTTCATGTGCTTTATTTTTCGATATTCCCTCGATCACCAATTAGCGTTCAAATGCTTCCGCAAGCTCTTCTGCCTCTTTGGAAAGTTCTGAATAATTGTTATTTTTAACGTTTAAAGCTGTCACTGTATTCCGAATCACTTTCACTATCAGTTAGAACGTCTTTGTTTACAAATTCAAACAACTCTATGTTTTCTGGAACCGTTATTTTACAATTAAGTTTGCCAAAGCATCTCACCAAAAGTTCACAACAGGGTCTTATTTTGGAAAAAGTTTTTGTTTTTTCGACAATTGATAACTTGTCAAAATTTGTTTTCACGTATTCCAATATTGAATTATAAGTTTCAATTAGTAAAGCTACCTATTCAGTTATTTTAGTATTCTTATTTGAAACTGGCCGATTTTGTAGAATTCGTTTTTTAACATTATAAAATTTGTTAATCAATTCAGAAAATTTTCCGCTATCTAATTCAGTCATAAGTATGTAATAAAACGTTTTTGTTTAATTTAATTGAATAAATAAATATATTAAGAAAATCCGAATTTGTATCAATAAAAGGGTCATTGGAACAGTAGAAAAACTTGTTTTATACTTTCTTTAAAGTACACTTCTTATAGTGTAATTTTTATCAAAATTGTTAAAGTTTTATTGTCAAAACTGGTTAAGAAAAAAAGTTTGTTGCTAAATATTTTATAAATTTCAAATTAATAAACTTTAATTTCATATTTTTGAATTAAATAATACATTTTTAATTAAAAAAATATGAAATTAAAGTTTATTAATTTGAAATTTATAAAATATTTAGCAACAAACTTTTTTTCTTAACCAGTTTTGACAACAAAACTTTAACAATTTTAATAAAAATGATACTATAAGAAGTGTACTTTAAAGAAAGTGTAAAACAAGTTATTCTACTGTTCCAATGACCGTTTTATTGATACAAATTTGGATTTTCTTAATATATATCTTCTTCTTTTATTTTTAAATTACTTGAAAATGCTTATTTTCCTGTGTTTTGTTTTGATTACTTTCTGTAATCTTCTTCTTCTTCTTTAGAAGTATAGTTTTATACATTTATTATTTAATTTCGTGGTTTTTGTTTTGGTATTCATCTTTTCTATATGATATACATATGTTTCTATATGATATACATATGTTCTATATAATATACATATGTTTATTACAAACGAGTAAATTAAAAGAATTGTATTTTTGTTTAAACGAACACACATACTGCTCAAGCCTATTTCGGCTTTTCTGCAGAAACACCCAGGGTCTTGGCAGGAATTGAACCTGCTACCCGCGGTTAATAGTCTAACATACTATCCACTACACTACGTGGGTACCCGATTTTTGCAAGCTTTTGTGACATTTTACTTTATCAATGTTGTAGAATAAAACATTTTTAAATCAAAATTTTTTTTGTTTTATTATATTTTGCAGAATAGTTTTGTATAGATAAATTAACAAAATAGTTTTGAAAAACGTTTTAAACATATGTAGGTAGGTATTACTGTAACATATTAATATGTAGAATTATAAGAATAATAATTATGTATAATAATGAAAAGCTAATTACCATACATACATTTTTTGTTAATTTATTTGTAGATATAATTGATAAAAAACAGCAATTGAAAAATATTTATAATATATAAAATTTTACAGAAAAGTATATGTAATGTTAAATATTATTACATATTTAATAATTATAGGATGACATACATAGATAAGAAGATAGATAATATTTACATATATATATATATATATATATATATATATATATATATATATATATATATATATATATATATATATATATATATATATATATATATATATATATATATATATATATATATATATATATATATATATATATATATATATATATATATATATATATATATATATATATATATATATATATATATATATATATATATATATATATATATATATATATATATATATATATATATATATATATATATATATATATATATATATATATATATATATATATATATATATATATATATATATATATATATATATATATATATATATACATATACAGTATTTTTCGGTTAATTGACCCTACGGTTAATTGGTTTCCACGCCTAATTGAACCACATGATCGGGCAAAAAAATATTGCATACGAAAACACATGTAAATTTCCTCGGATAATTGAACCCGGTTAATTGATTTTCCCGCTTAATTGGTTCAAAATTCATGTCATCAAAAATAAATTTCCTCTTACTTTTACCCGGTTAATTGCATTATTATTGAAAAATAATCTGGCATTTTTGCACATACATATTTGACATCATTTGTGAAAAACACTGGGTGGCATCTCTACTAATTTTATTTTACTAAATTTTATTTTTTTGTAAAACTAATGTGCACATAAATAGTGCATTTAATAGTACATATGTACCTACAATAATAAATACCTGCGTATACACATATATGTACATTTGTTTCTGTTACTTGCATTTTTTTCGTTTAAGGTAAAAAAAATTATTTTGAAAAACTTAAAGTGCACATATGCGATTTCTTTTAATTCATTAGTAGTTCCAATTATGCGTGATTTCTGTAATTGAACAAATTGTTCAATTAAACGGGATTCTTGTAATTGAACGAATTGTTCAATTAAGCGGGTATCGGCTAATTGGTTCCCCGGTTAATTGAACAAAAAGTTGTGCAAATTTTGATGTGCGATTAACCGAAAAATACTGTGGATGATTTTATAAGAACTATCGGAAAGTAAAAAAAAAACACATAAAATTCAGAAAAATGCATGAAATATTTATTTGGATCGATAGTTGGGTCGATATAATTTAATGTTTGAAGATTATTTCATGCAAATATTGGCCGCGGCTGCGCCTCAAATGGTCCATCCGCTTAGTCCAATTTTGGCATACTCTTTCCAACATTTCGGCCGGTATCTCACGAATAATGTTGGCAATGTTGGCTTCCAGTGCGTCAATCGAAGCGGGCTTGTCGCTATAGACATTAGCCTTAACATAGCCCCACAAAAAATAGTCTAGAGGCGTTAAGTCGCACGATCTGGGCGGCCAGTTGACTGGTCCCAAGCGTGAAATAAACTGTTCACCGAACTCGCCTCTCAATTGGTCCATTGTTTCGCGTGCTGTGTGGCATGTGGTACCGTCTTGTTGAAACCACATGTCATGCAAGTCAAGCTCTTCCATTTTGGGCAGAAAAAAGTTTGTTATCATCGCACGGTAGCGCTCACCATTCACAGTAACGTTGTGATTCGCATCATCTTTGAAGAAATACGGCCCAATGATGCCGCCAGCCCATAAACCGCACCAAACGGTTGTTTTTTGTGGATGCATTGGTAGCTCTTGCAATGCTTCTGGCTGCTCTTCACTCCAAATACGGCAGTTTTGCTTGTTCACGTATCCATTCAACCAGAAATGAGCCTCGTCGCTGAACACAATTCTTCGATAAAAAAGTGGATCTTCATCTAACTTTTCAAGAGCCCATTCACCAAAAATTTGGCGTTGTGGTAGGTCGTTTGGCTTCAATTCTTGCACCAGCTGTATCTTATAAGGCTTCACACCCAAATCCTTCCGCAAAATTTTCCACGTAGTGGAGTAACAGAGGCCCAATTGCTGCGAACGGCGCCGAATCGATAATTCACGGTCATCACCAACACTGGCCGATACGGCTGCGATATTTTCTTCAGTTCGCACTCTACGTAAACGTGTTGGTGGTTCAATGTCCAACAATGTAAATTTGGTGCAAAATTTTTTTACAATAGCCCGAATAGAAGCCACAGTAGGTCGATTAAACTGACCATAAAATGGAAGAAGCGCGCGATGAACTTTCTTAACAGAGCACGCATTTTGGTAATAAAATTCAATAATTTGCAAGCGTTGTTCGTTTGTAAGACGATTCATGATTAAGATGTTTGACAGTGACACAAGATACAAAACGTGCGTGAGCTGTCAAAACTAGTGTTGCCAAAAAGATAATAGCAAAAAAATCACTCGTTATATATATATTTATATATATATATATATATATATATATATATATATATATATATATATACAGGGTGTTTTTTTTAGAGGTATAGAACTTCGAATTGAAATAAACCACAAGAAAATATATATATATATATATATATATATATATATATATATATATATATATATATATATATATATATATATATATATATATATATATATATATATATATATATATATATATATATATATATATATATATATATATATATATATATATATATATATATATATATATATATGTATATATATATATATATATATATATATATATATATATATATATATATATATATATATATGTCAATGCTACGACCCAACTCAACAATTTTTTTGCATTATGGTTCACAACTAATTTTAGTTGTCTGCGAAATAATGTTCGAAAAAAGGTGCTTATCTATACTCTCTGTTTTTGAAACCATAGTAGCCATCACAAAATATTTGAAATATTTTTAGTTTTGGCCTTAATATTTTTTCTTAAGATTTTATATTTCATGGATATGGCAACAATATGGGTTGACAAATGGGATAGATTGGCGCCTAAAAGTACCATTTTAAAAGTAATTAAAAGTAACACAATAGTCGAAATAAAAGCCAACACACAATTGATATAAAACAGAGACAACTGCTTTGATGAAGTTGTATTCCATAATAAAAATTTGACAACTACGACTCAACTATCAATTTAGTTGTGAATCATAATAGGTGCCTTAATTTTACCACCAAACTACCAAGTCGTATTTCTCTTGATTCGGGTAAGTGTTCGGGAAAAGAAAGATAGATATTAAATGGCGACCGAGACACGTTGACGATGATAGTGGGAAAAAAGAATGTAATATAAAAATAACATTGGGGAAAAATATACAAACAATTTACTAAAAGAAAAAATAATAACACTTAATACTAATAAAAACTATTGAAAATAACATTAGTCAAATTTTATGTGCGTGTGTGTTTTTTTTTTGTGTTAAGAACACGTGGAGAAAATCGAGACACTTCTTGGGACATGTGTACATAAATGGAACCAGAACAAAAAAGTGAATAAATTATACATACCAACTGCAACATTTAATACGCCAACAGTTTCTGCAAAATACTTATGTAGTATGTATATTATATAAAAATATAAGTATTATACATTTATGTACACATACGGACAAAATAATAATAAAAAGCCGAAAAATATATGAAAAATTATATAAATGAATACCTATCAAAATTATATAAAAAAATAGATGGGAAAATTATTCAAAAAGGATGAAATATTATAAAAAACAAACAAACTGTGTGTTAAAAAGTAAACTTGTTTTATTAATTTCAAAAGTTTTAATTAAAATACATACATAAGTATATATGTACATATGTACCAGAAATTTAAAAATGACAAAAAACAACAACAAAAAGAAAACAGTGTTCTTGTGCATAAAAAAAAGAATGTGGAAGCAAACGGAAAAATGCAAAGCAAACAATGTATGTGTAACCCAAAAAAAAGACTAAACAACGCAAAGCTGAAACATGTGAATAATATACAGAAATTGCACAAACTTCTAAAATATTTTAAAAAGTTACGCATTTAATAAATGAAATAGCAGTAAATATATAAAAACTAACGCATACATAATTTTTCATCAAAAAGTGATAAAAATAATAAATATATAAAAATATATTAAATGATGAAAGGAACCCATATTTGCACAGAAAGAAACAAGAATTAAAATATTCAACTTGATTGATTTAGTTAATTTTGTATATAAACAAAAAAATTAATAATTTTGGAAATAGGGATAAATTAAAACGACAAAATAAAAATGTTTAACAAAAATTAAACAGCTTTAAGAAAAACAGTTACCTGCATACATCAAACAAAAAAATGAAAAATTTCAATAAACAGTTAAAATTCAGTGCACATACAAAATTGCATTAAATAAGTACAGTCTATTCCAAAATGACAAATTTCAATAAACAGTTAAAATTCAGTGCACATACAAATATTGCATTAAATAAGTACAGTCTATTCCAAAATGCCATGTACTTAATTCCAATAAAATATAGTACCCATAAGAACAATAAATATATGCCATGAAAATGGTGAAGAAATAAGCGAAGAAGCCGTTAAGAAGTTGGAGAAAAAGCCGAAAAAATAACAAAAAACCATCAGAAAAGCAACAGCCGAAAATCACCAAAAGGAAATAGTAACGGTAAAAACATGCCACCAGCAAACAGCGACAGAGTATCAGGGAAGGTATGGTGCATGGTAGTGTATTGAATACAGACAAGCGTATATATATGTATATATATATATATATATATATATATATATATATATATATATATATATATATATATATATATATATATATAT